>CAMZMU010000082.1:14450035-14591756 GCA_947311845.1 Poa pratensis
ACACCCATGTCTCTCTCGCATATTCTTATCAAGTACTTGGCCAAACAACTGGAAGCCAGTGTTACCAATATTTGGTAGGCTGAATCCTTGGTCATTCGTTGTGTTCTCTCGGTTGTTGTGTGAGTAGTAGTCTTGTTCCGGTTCATGGAAAGCCCAGTGCGGGTCAGGGCCAGCCCATTGCCGCATTATTTTTCCATTTCCTGGGAGCAGCTAGGATGCGTACAAATGCATGTTTGATGCCGTGGCACCGATCAATCATTTGGTACCAATGTAGAGCAGCGCCCCTAGCCCTGTCGGGCAAAGTTTTCCATCGGAGTGGTCACAGAAGCGAGATATCACTACCCACCGTTCCAACCCATCTGTTAGTGCAAGCATGCATTTCCCGCCTTAACTTGTTTGCTACGTGATCTTTCCGAAGAGCTTAGTGCCCTTACCGAATTGTCACTTGTATATATGTCATTTTCACTTTCAGTTGTTATAATTTCAGCCGAGAATCGAAGATCCATATTTCCGAGTTAACAAAATTACATATACTGCCATTTCCTGCTTGAGTGAAATTTCTAGGCTGGCAATCTTACCTGAGGCAGCTTCACATGGCAATACCGGCCTAATTTTGGCTGATGAAAACGCAACGTGCATTGTAATGGGAGAAAACATGCAAACCGATTAGAAGTGTTCGAAAGTAGTTCCTTCTTTTGACGTCTCTTAAATCTGAGACGCAGGATTTTTCACTTGTAGACGACGGCGACAAGACTGTCCGATACAGTAACAAATTGACCCACCTTCTAAACGGCGTTTAATTACAAGCGCTAATCCACGCCCCCTGTCACATACTACATCGATCTGCCGTGTCAGGTGCCGCATGTTCGGTCTGCATTGCTATCATGGATGGATCAGTGCAATGAAAAACCGAGTGAAAAATATCAGGAGCTGTACATGTTCTGCTCGAAAGCTGGAGCTGATAGCGTCGTGCGACGAAAGGAGAGCAAACATTTGCTAATCAGGAAAAAGTAATCTGTCGTTTCCCGTCACACCACGATCGAAGTTAATGATGGCGCAATCCCGGCTCGTGTTCTGTTCTGCCGCATCTTTCGTTTTATCGAGACTTACAATTATCATCATGTCCCCCATGTTGGCAACTTCCATGCTGTGTTGCTATCAATTCTGAAATTGCCAACAATTCCAATTGAGTTTTGAAGTCTTTTGTATATTCCTTTTTGTTTGTTTGTTTGTTTGTTAGTACAAGGTGCTGAGCAGCTACACACTCTATCTAGGTTGATCATAGGTGCAACCAGATCCGTGCTACCTCTTTTTTTCCAGATATATTTGACATAGAATATGAGAAAAAATAATTCTGGATTTTTGTGACATTTAATATATATATAATTACTGGATTGTTTTTGAATTTTCAATTGAGCGAAAAATCCGGAGTTTTTTCCACGTTCTAGTTCTAATATTCCAGTGATCTGCAAAGTTTAAAATCTATATGTTTTATAGTTTGAGATACACAAAAAGGAAAAAACTCCAAAATTAGTGTGGGTGTAAGTGTCACGGGGTTTAGTCAGAACTTTCAATTCTAGAAAGACAAATTCTTAGGGGACGCGACTTTAGCTATTACACTCGGTTACTTAATATTCTTAACAACAAACATGTTATTGTGGCATCCATTTTAGAGCACCTCTAGAAGATATAAGAAAGTAGGTACCGAAAAACCAGTTTTCAGTGGCTGCATATGTAAAATCATTTCTTCTCTATTCTCATATGAACATTCATATAAACTCCAGTCCAACTCTAATATGATATCAGTATAGTCCAAAATTTTCATGTTTGACTCTAATTTGATATCAGTGTAGTGAACATGACATAATACAAAAGTAACTCAAATCCGTAATTTCAATTATTAAAAGTTAAGTTCAAACATATAGTAGGGTCGTAGTACAACAAATGATCCAAATAGAACATGCATTGGCATGAAAAAAACTATCATAGGTCTCACATGTGTGATAACATTGTGTGACAACATTGTTATACTTATAGTCCAAGTTTCGACCCATCATTCTCTATGGTCATGTTGTGGAGGATCACACAAGTTTTTCATGCGGGTGACCCAGTTCTTCTTGTCCAGACACAAGAAGGATTTGGGAGCACCGGCGGAGCTATGTGTAAGTCAGGGGGCCGCCCCCCCCCCCCCCCCCCCCCCCCCCCCACTTTGAAAATCAACAAAGAAATTGTTTTGGGGAGGGACTTGGATGGAAGAAAATGCATGCTTTTGCCCCCCCCCCCCCCCCCCCCCCCCGCCATCCTTGGCAAGCTCCGCCACTGTTTGGGAGAATAGCAAACCAAGATTGCAACATACCAAAAGCTCGTTCGGTGTCTTCCGGCAAGCTCTTGAGTCATGGCAAAACGTGTTTCTTATTACCGTGAGGGTTATGAATTGTCTTCAGAAAATTTTGACCAAAGAAGGATATATGCCATAAGATATGTAGTATCCCATATCATAGTCACAACTTTATGATGAAGTTAGCATGAACATCCCCTTTTACAAGTTTACCAAAATTGGGAAATCTACAGGACATGATGTCACCGTGAGAGCTAGACATCCCAAAGTGGCAAGTCCAAAACCATAAGTCCTCCAAGGCAACGCTTCAAGTATTGATGGATCACGGGCATCTATAGTGTATTGCACATGCCACGTTGTAGGGAAGTTCTTCCCTCTCTGTTGAATACATTCCATGTTCCCAAGCATCCTGGCCTCATCACCCTCTTGCTTCATCCATCGCCAACAACCCTATCTTAGAAGAACCAAAATAATTAAAAGGCGACGAATGGACAAATCAGGGTGGACAAATGATGAACACCGGCCCTTTGGTAGCATGGTAAAGTCTTCATCCTGATGTGTCCATGCCCTTCCTCGGATGGACAAGATTTGAGAAATATGGACAATATCTGATATATGTCCTTGGTGAATACATATTGAACTTCTTAATGTGAAGAGCAAACACCGCTAGGGCATTTTAAAGAACATTATATATTTAAGGTCAAAGCTTATCTTGAAGTTTATCCACATGTTTATGGAATGGTATTAAAATGGTAAAAAGGGTTAGGATTAAAACCTGTAACATACACATACAAAACAACATTGGCGTGTTCAATTTCTAGCCAAATAATAATACAGACATTTCATGTCATCTATAAAGGGATAAAAAACATGCTATATAATAGAGTATCTCTTGTATTTAGTGTTACATGCCTTATATATTATGGAGTGATCATCATCAAACAAGAAAACATGTGATCAATAGAAGATATCGCCGTGATGAGAAAAATTAAAATGTATTATCTTTCTTGCTAAGATATCATTTTTACCTAAGAGAAAGTAAACATCTTTTCTTGTTCTCTTTTTCCTCCAACCCATCAATTATCACATGACATTGATAAGATAACACGAGTGTACATGCCTTTTTAATAGATTATACGTGCGCAATTAGGTCCAAGAAAGGCAAGATTGTGTATTATTCGTAGGGAATCAAACCGTATAAAAAGGTTACCTACCTTTTACTCCTTCAGTTCATAATTACTCCCTCCGTTTCTAATTATAAGATGTTTTAGATATTTCATATCCTACATATGGACTGAAATGAGTGAATATAGAAACTAAAACATGTCTATGACATGCGAATCTATAAAAAGCTAAAACATTTTATATTTATATTTAGGAACGGAGGGAGTATAAGATATTTCAATATTTCAATGTGTACTATATACAGACCAAAATAAGGTAAGGTAACCAGACTGCGGGGGCGTGTTAGACATCTCCACGAGATCGTGTTCGAGTCCAATAGGAGAACAAGCTTCTAGCGCATCGGTTGCCTTGTATAGAACTCAAACCTTAGATTGACTTGTATCTCAAGTTTATAATTGTATATATACTCAGCAACACAACATCGAACAATTGCAGCCCGAATGATACATCGGTTGCCTTGTATACAGACCAAAATAAGTGAAACTACACGCTAAAACGAGGCTAGATACATCTCTTTTAGGAAAAAAAACTAAAACATAAAACGGAGGGAGTATTTACTTATGCAACTTTTATTAAAGTGCACTAAAAGGTGTATTTTTGCAGCGATTCAGCGGATCCAACATTATCTAGAATGAAATTATAGTGTAGGCTCCACGCCAATTTTTTGATGGGAACACACCAATTATTTTTAATGGAAATGCACCGAAAGTTTCGTCAGGGATGTCAGCACAAACCGTTTATATATACAATCCAAATCCATCGATAGGTAAGCAAGTAAGCAACGCTGACCTGATCAAACAAACATTAGCATTTAGAAGCACGCACCCAGGAAGAACGCACGCACCACGTTACAAGTTTACAATGTGCCATTGCTCGCAGCAGCAAGCACAACGTCACCACGTCCACGATGCTCTGCTCCAGCCACCCGTGCTGTATGACCGGCCAAAGCATACCAGCGGTGACGACCCCGGGGGCAGTGCGATCGCCGAGGTGGCCTCCATCGTGCGGCTCGCCGTGCCGATGGTCGGCGCGGGATTGCTCATGTACGCGCGCTCCCTCGTGTCCATGATCTTCCTTGGCCGGCTCGGCCGCCTGCCACTCGCCGGCGGCTCCTCGCGCTCGGCTTCGCCAACATCACCGGCTACTCGGTGCTCTCCGGGCTCGCTGCCGGCATGGACCCGGTGTGCGGCCAGGCGTTCGGCGCCGGCCGCACGTCCGTCCTCGCCGCAGCACTCCGCCGCACCATCTTGCTGCTCCTGGCCGCGTCCATCCCCGTCAGCTTGCTCTGGGTCGCCATGCACCGCCTTCTCGTCGCCACCGGCCAGGACCCCGACATTGCCGCCGCCGCGTACGAGTTCCTCCTGTGCTCGCTCCCGGATCTCCTCGTGCAGTCCTTCCTCCATCCGATCCGCGTGTACCTCCGAGCGCAGTCAATCACGCTCCCGATCACGTACGCAGCCGCCGCCGCGCTCCTGCTCCACGTCCCCGTGAACTTCCTCCTCGTGCACGGCCTCCGCCTCGGTATCCGCGGCGTCGCGCTCGGAGCTGTGTGCACCAACATAAACTTCCTGCTGTTCCTCGTAGCCTACATGCACTTCTCCGGGATAAGGCATGGCAATGGCGGCGGCGACTGCAAAGACGTATCATCACCGGCCGAGGACGAACATGTGCTGGAGTGGGGGCGCTTGCTGAGGCTCTCCGTGCAGAGCTGCATGTCGGTGTGCTTGGAGTGGTGGTGGTACGAGATCATGGTGCTGCTCTGCGGCGTGCTCGCTGACCCGAAGGCGGCGGTGGCGGCTATGGGGATACTGATACAGACCACATCCCTGGTGTACATCTTCCCGCACTCCCTCGGATGCGCCGTGTCCACACGCGTCGGGCACGAGCTCGGCGCGGAGAGACCGGAGCGTGCGCGTCTCGCGGCACACGTCGGCCTCATCTGCGGGGCCGCGCTGGGGCTCGTAGCATGCGCGTTCGCTACGTCCGTGAGGGGCGCGTGGGCGCGGATGTTCACCGGGGACGCCGCCATCCTGCAGCTGGCGTCCGCGGCGCTGCCCATTCTCGGCGCCGCTGAGCTGGGCAACTGTCCGCAGACGGCGGGCTGTGGCGTGCTCCGCGGCAGCGCACAGCCGGGGAAGGCCGCGAGAATCAACGTCTCAGCGTTCTACGGCGTCGGCATGCCGGCCGCGCTAGCGCTAGCGTTCTGGCCAGCGCGGCTCGACTTCCGGGGCATGTGGGCCGGCATGCTGGCGGCGCAGCTCGTGTGCGCGGCGCTGATGCTGCGGGCGGTGCAGCGTACGGACTGGGCAGAGCAGGCCATTCGCGCGCGCGTGCTGACCGGCGCCGACGCCGGTGGCGACGTCAAAAGCGCTCATGCAGGCGCAGCCGAACTAAAGGCGGGCAACGGCTTGCTCGTGGTGACTGTGCTAAGTTGATCATGGAGTATTCTTGACTTCTAAAGCATATTTTTGTTTGTCGTTTTCATCTTTTGTTTTGTCCATTGGGATTTTTAGGATTTGGAACAGTGGATATTTGAATCATTAATGCATCCCTCTTCTTACTCCATGCGTTGTAAATTATGTGTCTTTACGAATAACTTCGCTTGGCTTAACAAAGTTTGACTTTGACTCAACTCGGAATGCAGGGAAATATAAAACAGATGGAGTATTGGGGAGCTATTACTACAATTGCTTGAGATCTTCGGAAGAGCATTTCCACAATCCCGTCTTTGTAAATACTAGGTCAGAGATGGTACTTGTTTGAGTTTCGGGAAATTGACAAAATATTTATGCATATGGTCACTCGATAGAATCTTAATTTTGTGTGTTTTGGCAGAAAGATGTGACCCTTTGCGACCTATTTGAAAATCATAAATGAAGTTCTACAACGATTCCTAACTTTATGGTAACTTTGGTTGGAGAAACTCATCTCCTAACATTCAGGTTCTTGTATTAACTACGCATCGAAAAAAATTGACATTGTACGCCCGTAGACATACATTACCTGTATTGATAATAGTACAAATACAGAGTTGAGACGAATACAAATAACAAAAGACTAGGAGAATGCAACCGATTATACTGCTGCATACCGCCATCGCCGCAACTACGAAGCACCCACATCCTTCGCCATCGTCGGAGAAAAAGAACACAGCAGTTGGTCCACATCTTGACGAGAAACTCCTTGCCATGAGGCGTTAACGAGCCGCGATAACCACCAGCCCCGTCAGGCTGGATCTAGCCTGATAAAAAACATCGTCCGGAGGAGCCCTCCGAGTCTCTTCAATGTCGGATCCAGGCCAACACCACCCACCCTTCAACATGCGGCCATATACCCCACCGTCTTCCACATATCAGTAGCAGTAAACACCGCCGCACTCCAAGAGCAGCCCATCTCCGCCGCCACGCCAAGACGCAACTTCAGATTGAAACTGCTCCAACAGATTGGACTCCACAAGCCTCTCGCCGGCGCCAGCAACACCTCCGGCGAGTAGGATCATTGGCTGGAAAACCATTATCCCTACTAGCGCCATCGGCATAATCCCCACCATGACGCCGACGGAGGAAACTCGAAAATCTAGAAAACTTAGGATTAAAAAACACACACGAACAAAGGCCGGAGCTCCCCTCCCCCTCATGCCGCCAAGGCGGCGAAGAAAGGGGAAGGGGAGCGGCGGATCGCCGGCGAGGAGCGCTGGATGTGAAACCGCTTCTCCATAGCTCTCGTGACAATAGAGAGAGAGGAGAGAGAGACGATAGACTAGCCAATTAGTTTCAGGTACCGTTAAAATGCTCTTTGTTACAGTCCGCGGAGCCTAAAACCAAAAATGTTTCACCTGGACAATATCACGCTCATAGCGCCCCTGCACAGCAAAAACAAGCGCGAATGATATGAGCTCAAGACTTCATATTATTAATTCAGTACATACAAAGCGCGAATGATGCAACCGGCGAGCTCATCTTTGCAGCTCACAGAGTGCTATGGAATTGCAATGATGCAGTTGAATCTGAAATTAGTGCAATTATGGAGGGTTTGACTCTAGCGCATGAGTGGTCCGATCTTCCTATTTTGATTCAATCTGACTGTGCTGAAGCCATTAGTGCCCTCAAGTGTAGTGAAAAGAATAGAACTGTTTACGGTCACCTCTTCGATGAAGTAAAAAATCTGATGGAGCTTCGAGATAATGTCCTCGTGAAGATTGAGCGCGACCAAAATAGGGTTGCTCATTGTCTAGCCAATATAGGTAGAACTGGAGGAAGCACCAATTGTTGGGTGCGTCAAATACTATGTATCGCTGAGTTGTTATTGGCGGACTGTAACCCTGATTTAGAGGAATAAAATCTCGATGTTTTACCCGCAAAAAAAAAAAAGGGTGGCAATATGGCTGAAAGAGAACACTTCTTCATTGGTTAATCACAAGCTACACCGACAGTGCAAAGAGCCGGCACTGTCATAAGTTTCAGTTTTTGCCAGTGAAAACAAATTCAGCTCTGCAATGACTCTTTTGAATATGTCTCGGTATACACATGGAGCGGTGACCTACAGCGCCGCCTGCAGCAGCTCGTACAGGGCCCAGAGCCCGACCCCTATCACCGTGTCCCTGACGAGGCCCTTGACGATGGCGCTAGCCCAGGACTCCGACGATTCCCTGCCCACGAGGTCGCGAAACCTCAGATCACCCTGGTCCGAGATCAGCGCGTACACCACGCCGTTCATGTGCCCCTTCCCGATGACCCCGACCACCGTCTTGCTCTTGTTCACGGCCTTGCTCCTCTTCAGGGACCACGCCAGGAACTGAGAAGAAGCAAACATATATCAAACTGCTTCAGAGACGATGATTCTGTTTTGCCGTCACATTAATTTTCCAGTGGCATATAAGCTGCAGAACTAAAGTAATTTTGAGGGAGAAATTTTAGGAGAATCGTACCATGTCGCGCTCATGGATGAGAGGCTGCAGCAGTGAAGGATATGAGCTGCTCAGCTTCTCGTACAGTTCATACGGGCTAACCGCAGCTTTCTCATCCTGCTGGATATATACTCAGCAGTCAAACATGCATGTCAAGAATTTTGCTGTACATTGATATGCAAACTACGAAGATCGAAAACAGGAGTGCACTTACAGGAGCGTCGGTCGTAGAAGTGATTCCCCGAAATAACGCGATTACGAGTTTAGTTTTCTCATCCCAGCTCAGTGATTTCAATGCTCTTTCAAGCTGCACGAACAATCAGATACCATCAGTGACACACTATTGGGTGCAAATCCATACGTAGCTAGCAATGCAGCATCAGTTAAATGACTATTGGGTGCATTTACTGATGGCACCCGCACCCATTGGGTGTGGGTAGAGTTTAACCAAACCCACACCCGTGTCCTCTTCTCCGAACCACACCCACACCCGCGTCTGGGTATAGATATTGTACCATACCCGCACCCGTGTGGGTATTAAAAACCCACAGGTAAACCCACCAAACAAGTCATTCATTCACAATATAAGAAAACCCTCGACATGTATACTCATTTATCCACGGATTCGGCAAACGACACACATATATGAAAATAAACAATAAAATAACACAATGTATACAAAAATGAACATAATTTTCGCCTATTTCCCATAGTATTTCGAGATTTTTCTCCAAAATAACCTTATGTACCACATACCTACATGTCAAACACAAAAATAGATGGGTATGTGGGTATGCGGGTATGGGTACTAGTTTGTCATACCCGCACCCGTAATACCCACTGGGTACACACTTTTAACCATTTGTTTACTCATGGGTAAAGTTTTTTTACCAAACCCTTACCCTAATGGGTAAATATCCACTGGGTATGCGGGTAATGGGTACCCATTGCCATCAGGAGGTGCATTCCATCATCAACAACATCACCGTTGCTCTCGTCGCGGTGAACCTGTCTGCACCGACTGCTACTTTAACTACAAACGTTCGGTACGTACGACGTATTTCGAACTGCGGTTTTACTATGGATATGTTGGCGTATATGTTGTTGATGTTCATATTGCTTAGTACATCTAGTATGTTCGTATTTAACATGTTAGTAGTTGTTGTTGTCATGGAATTAATCATGAAATAATTGCCTAATTAACCAACACTTTCCACATACAGTTATTTCAATTGGGCGATCCCCAATAACAAGTTGAGCACCAATTTCTTCAGAAACCCTCCTAGCTGCTCGGAACTGTCGGAAGATGATAAAGCGAGTAAATTAAGATGCTGGATTGTTCCATAGAAACAGCTGGGAAGAATCAAGAAACTCGCGCGGGTCGGACCAAGTACCTCCTCTCCAAATGGCCTGTTCGCGCCGGATGAAATCTTTGACGAGAAGACGGCCAGGAGCAACCGCAGAGCAAGAGCACTCTGCCCACCTGCACCGTCACAAAAAGACTGCAATGGAATCGGTAGCTCATAGAAGAACGCCATCGTGGATGGAGGAGCTCAGCTACGTACCCAAGTTAATGCTCCGGTTGACAGCTCCGAGGAACTTTGTGCCGCCGAGCGAGAACATGTTGGACTTCAAAAGCGGCTCGCCGGAGGCGGCGTCGTCAGACATGTACATGATCCCGGCTCTGCAGTGAGCGCTCTGAAAAGGCAGCGCTTAGATTCTGAAGAAAGAGAGAAATCATGATGCGATCGGTCGACCGGGTTGGTGGAACCGTGGAAGGAAGTGCTCGATCATGCATGCCTGCTCCGGCAGAGTTCGACGACGACGTTGTCCGGGCGGACGGCGCGGAGCACGCGCTCGACGTGGTCGGACGACTCGGAGGAGAGGTGAGAGGTCCCCAGGATCCACACGTCCTCGGGCTCGGCGAAGTCCGGTGGCCGCCACGCGGGCACCGGCCCAAACCGCCGCCGCGGGACGCGCACCAGCGCGCCGGACTCGACCAGCCCGGCCAGCACGGGGTCTGCCGCGGCTGCGGCCGCGCGCGTGTCGGCGAGCGAGGCGGACCTGTAGTCGAAGCACGGCGGCGGCGGCGGCAGGGGCGGCCGGAAGGACGCGGCGGTAGATGGCGTGGGACCCGCCGCCATTTGTTCTGGTTGGTGGTGCCCGCGCGGACGCGCGGCGCGGGAGGATATGTCGGCAAAATTGGGCGGTTGTGGGGCGAATGGGCGATGCTTGCCACTCGCGTGGTCGCGTTGCGCTGGTCTTCGAAAGGTTATTTTTCTCGTTTTCATTTTTTTCCCGAGAGATTACATTTTTTTAGATAAAGGGATTTTATTATTTAAGAGTTTTAAGCATTACACCCGGCCTCTGCATAGCTAAGATGCATACAGTCACAAGTTCACCAGTACTCAATTCGACAAGAAATAAAAAAGGCGAATTACATATCAAAATGAAAAATTATAGATCCGCCTAATATGCTGGTAGGTCTATCCGGAGTCTATGTTGCCGTCCATGCCGGGAGAGTAACTCCCTGGCTGCAGCCTCCAACCTCGACGCCACCTCAAAAAATAAGTCCCGGTGCTCCACACGCTGCAGGGCTGACCATGCTCGTAGCGTAGCTGTACACTGATAGATGACCTGCATAACAGAAACATTTTTATCGTTAAAAACCTTGTCATTTCTACTTAGCCACAGCGACCAAATAACAGCAATCGCGCTCATCCTACTGAAGAGTTTAAACCTAAGATCCACGTCATTTAACCAGTTGCCAAAAATATTAGCAACAGAGCGCGGTGGATGTAAGGTAGAACCTATCTGGATGGCTGACCATATAGACCTGGAGAACTCGCATTGGAAGAATAAGTGTATAATAGTCTCGTCATGGTGACAGAAAACACACTTTTTACTTCCATGCCAATTGCGCTTGGCAAGGTTGTCTTTTGTAAGAATTACTCCTCGGCGAAGATACCACGCAAACACTTTAGTTTTTAGCGGTATCCTCATGTGCCAAATTTTGTTATTATTCCTACTATCGACTGGAACTTCGGTTAGAATTAGTGCTCTATACATAGAATCAACCGAGAATTTACCATTCTTCGTAAGATTCCATTGAAATTTATCTGGACCTTCCGACAATTGGATTGACTCCAAACGAATGAGCAAAGCATTCCCGGATGCTTGTCTTGTTCCAAATAAACTTCTCCTGAACGAAACATCTGGTGGGTACGTACCCAACACTTTCGCGATCGTGTCGCTTTTGTTTCGTACAATAGAATATAGAGCCAGATATTGTTCTTTGAGGGTAGATTGGCCTAGCCATTTATCCTCCCAGAAGCGAATTTCCGATCCATCCCTAATTGGCCGAGAGATTACATGATTATATCACCCTCTTGATGTGTTATATTTTTGGAACGGAGGTGGTATTAGTGAAGAACAGTTCGTGGCCGTGAACCTCCCGTACACACTTCAAAACTCTTAAAACCGGCTTTCATCTCGTTTTATAAATAAAAAAAGTCATGTCTATATAAAAAGTTCAAGCGCGGGAAAAATTATGAGTATGCTTTTTTTGAGAGCCTCTCCTAAGCATACAAGTTGTAGTATCTGTTTGGACACACAGGAACTCACACCACACACACCACACACGCACGCCCCACCTATGTGTCTAAACTAGACCTACAACCTATATCCCTAATACGTCCTGAGAGACTTGCCGAAGACAGCTGCTCCGGGACCGACGGGCACGTCGATCTCGCCTGTGGCGCGCGGACGTTGAGAGGCATTTGCAGACTTCACGCACTGTTCAGAGAACAGTGTTGCTACAGTGTCGTCGGGTGAACAGTGCAGCTGTGAGAAAACACCCAGAAATCCGTCCCTGAGGATCGAACCCGGGTGGGCAGGTTGCTCACCAGCAGACCTTGCCATCGCGCTAGGCCGCGCGTCTCAATTATGAGTATGCTGGAGTAACAACACGAACATGTGAAACTGGAAATAAAAAGGTAGCGATACAACTCTCAATAGAGTGAGGGCACCAAGAAGCAAAAATTCATCCTTTTATGTAATTCTTGCTTGTAAAGCTTTGGCTGTTTCGTAATAAAAGTTCAGGCTGGCCGAGGCCCGCTGTAGTTCCAGTCACAAAAAAAAAATCATCCTTTTGGGGTGTATACATGGTGAAAATTTCTATATTACAAAGGATTGTTTTCTATCTGGTGTCTTGTGCACCGGGCTGACTATGTGTAGCTCACCCACTGGTAGCCACCGTCTACTTCCGTATGTTTTATCTGTCATTTCATTAGTTTTTATTTTAGTTTGTTGTTATTTTTGTTATGGATCTGTCAAACATGGAGAGAAACAGTGGTCACATTGCGGCGCTTTTCATAAAATATGAAGTAAAAAAATTTGCTTCTTCGAATCCCATCAGTGTGGTAGATGTCCAAGCTGAAGGAAGTGCAAATTTGTTGCAGTTTTCAGATTCTCCACCAATAGTCGACACAAACATTGTGATTGAAACTGATGTTCAAGCAACAACACCACCATCAGATTCTCCACTTCCGGTATGAGAATAACTTCTTTTTTTCGAGAGTAGGCGTACCATGCTTAAGGCGAAAAAACGAGTACAAGACAGCTACAACTCGCTGCGAACAAAGAGAGCAGTACGAACTCCACACGGGCTCGTCCGAATACAGCCACCACCGACATTGAAACTCCGGCGCAAAAGATTCTATCCTAAGCTAAGCAACAAGGCCGTGTCTCGACCGACGTCAGTCACCTCCGAAGATCGACAGCTTCACCCGAACTCCCCTTGTACGCACCATCCACTCTTGATGCTAGAAAGAGGATGGCGGGACTTGGTCGGTGCCGAAAAAGACATCATCTTGGACTTCCTGCCGGCGGCATACATTGCGCCCCTAAGGATCAACGTTATCCAACGGTGTGCACCAAAGGAAAGCAACAATGAAACTCCAAGTCGTGTCTCCAAACGTGATGCTCCCAATGGATGTACGATGTCGATCGAGGACACCACCACCATGCCGGTCCAACTTCGTGAAGGAGATATGCCCTAGAGGCAATTAATAAAGATATTTTATTTGTCATATCTCGATTGTTCATAATATGTTTTATACCATGCTATAACTGTATTAAGCAGAAACATTAATACACGTGTGGTATGTAAATAACCAGGTCCCTAGTAGCCTCTTTACTAGTCCATTGAGATCAACAGATGATCAAGGTTTCCTGATCATGGACTTGGACGTCAATTGATAATGGAGTCATATCATTAGGTGAATGATGTGATGGGCGCACACCCAATACATATAGGACGTAGTACTCACGCTTTCGACCGTGAGATCATATTTAATTGCTATTTTGGAAGGTACTTTGATTGCATCAAACGTCACTCCTTATATAGGGTGACAATAAAGGTGTCCCTCTCGGATATCCGAAAGAAATATGTTGAGGCATATGATCAAGAGCGGGATTTGCCAATCCATATAGCAGTATAGATACTCTGGGCCCACTCGGTGAGATTGCATCAATGAGCTTGCAAGCATGTAACTAGGTCACGAGAATGTAATATCACAGACGAGTAAAGATAGTATTGTCAGGTAACGAGATCAAGCTCGGTATCGTGATGCCGGAGATCGAGTCTTGGACAAACTAAGTATCGCCAGGCAAAAGGTTTGAGACTTGACATCTAAAGGTTCAAATGCAAAGATATTCGTGGACGCACAGGGGCTTTCATGGGTATCCAGACCCCACTGTTAGTCATTGATCGGAGAACGGGTCCCGATCATGTCTGGAGTGATCCCGAACCGTAGGGTGGCACACTTAAGGGTAGACGACATTTTAAATAAGATTGGATATCGAAGAGAAAATAGAGAAGGGTTTCGGGACATATCCGATGGAGTTTGGAAGGCGACGAAATGGTTTTCGAGCCAGAATAATTAGATAATATGTATTTAATATTAATTAATGTAATTAATGATTAAATATATTTTATTTATTTATTTTCGGATTTTTAAAGGCAACCCACCTAAATGGGCCTTGACCAAAGGGGAAAAGGCCCATAAAGGGGGGAACTTTCCCCCTTGGTGCGAATTGAGAGGGGGCTGCCCTAGGTGGGCCGAATGGGACCCATCTAGGGCCGGCGCACCTGTTTGGGGCGTGGCTGGTGTGGGCATTAGTCCCACACCGCCTGGCCACCGAAGGTGGCAGCCCTCCTCCACCTTTTAAAAGGGATGCCCCCATGCCTTGGAAAATTGGACCATCCTCTCTCTTTCTCTCATCCGTTTAAGTTGTGGCTCCGCAAATGGGGCTACGCACGGGTTGAGAGAGTTCTCTCCACCATACGCACACCGCCGTGCTGCTGGGTCCAAGTCTTCTGCTTCCGCTGCTTTACTGGATCGGAGCCCGGAGGTCGTCGTCTACACCGTACGTGTGTAGAGCTACGAGGTGCTACACGTGTGGCACTTGGAGAGGTTCGTCTACACGACCTTGAGGTCAGCGCCGCCATCGTCTTCGCCGCCCTTCATCACGCGTCGTCATCGAAACAATCTTTTGATCGTCGACGTTTACGGTCTACAAGGGTATGTACATCGTTCCCTCCGTTACTTTATATCTGCATAGTAATAGATTATGGCTAGTTTAAGGTTATCATTGTTAGGAAAAAATTGTTTTCTGCATACGATCCCCTTCACTCGAACCTTGGCTTTCACCCGGAGACATCTACCAAACCGAAGTGAGGGCTAGGGAAATGCCAACGCACCTCAACGACACCTCCAAGGAGGTAAACAACACCCACGGGCGCCATCATCGCCAGCACCGTCCGCAGACGGGCGAGACTTTCATCGTATCACCGCGCACCTCTCTCCTTGCTCACTGGAATGGGATAAACCTTCCATGTTGTTCACACTGCCGCCACTGTTGCACCTTGCCATCGTAGCCAGAACGCCATGGTCCACCCACGATCCGCACGACAATAGCTCACCATTCTTCCATTTCGACATGGCCAAGCACCTACAGCCCCCACCTGTTGGATGTATGCCCGAGAGACAATAAATATACATCTGTTTCATGATTAATGTATTATGTGTTTTATGCTATAACTGTTGTGGACTATAAATATGTGATTTATAGGGAAGCACATACGCACGTGTAGAAACATAATCAAACCCTTTTTCCCTTTGTCATGTCTCTGACAAACTCGTTAATACTGGATGACTTTGGGTCATGGACACAGGTATGTGTCATTATTAATGAGAGCATATTGTTGTCTCAACAATATGACTGGGAAGACCCAAAATAAGAGATACTACAAGATCAAGGTTTTGGTGTATATGGTATAGTCTTAGATTGTTCTACTTGTTTATTCTTAGACCATGAGAATTTATGGTTATGTATATTAGAGAGATTGCTTTGGCACAGTCAAACGTCACGGCCGTTACTGGGTGGCCATAACGGCTATGCTGGGTAATCTTGAAAATATGCATTTATCATAGTAGTTCAAGAATGGGAATTGCTCCTCTACATAATAGAGAGATACATCCTGGATCCATCTAGTGGGAAGGTATCCATAGATAAGTCTGTGCAGACAAAGGTCATGATATTATTATATCATGGGGATACTGGAACATGGGAAAAGAGTAATGGCATCTCACCGGTAACGAGGATAAAGTGACATAGTGAATGAAAGGTCTCATTCATGGTGATGTCATATATCTCGCCTCGGGTGATTGATGAGTATCGTGAAGTAATGGGAATATACTTGATAGTCAACAGGTTCAACAGAGTTTCTTCGTTGACGATAGTAGTCATTCAGTTCGTCCATGGATCTGACCCTGACCGGTGATTGGATAGGCACTTCCAATTATAGCTACCCGTCATCGAACCTGTAGGGGTCACACACTTAAGTGGTCATAGTCTGTTGTGTACGTTGGAGGTCTGGAGTAGAGGAAGAGTATCAATCGGTATGTTCCGACATGATAGAATTATGTTCAAGATTTGATCAAAGGAATATTGAGATGGTGTTGGATTTATATAGAAGGAAATAATTATCCAGTATATTTTTTCAGGCGGACACTGGGTGTCCCGGATCATATAAATATGTTTATATGATAAGTAATTAATTCTTAATTAGACAAAATATTAATTTATTTAATTAATAAATAAAAGGGGAAATTATTTCAGTGCAAAGGCCAATAAAAGGAGGCTGCCACATGGGCCCAAGGGGCTCACATGGCAGCCGCACCACCACTTGGTGGTGGTTGGCCGAATCCGCATGGGGGAGGGGCTTCCCCCTTGACGAACCCTAGTGGGCCCTAGCGGCCCATGGGGGGCGACCAAGGCGGAGGAGGCCGAGGGCCGGCCGGCCTAGGTGGGCCCCACCACCTAGGTCGGTGCGGCAGGCGGGCCCCACCTGGGCGGCGCAAGGAAAAGGGGGGAGCGAGTTGGAGTTGGACTCCAACTCCCCCCCATGGCCGGCGGCTTGGGGTTGGGGTTCTACCCCTTCCCCAAGTCCCTCCACCCCTTGGGCCACCTATATGAACACCCCAACCCCTCTCTATTTGGACACACAATTTAGAGATGGATTTAGAGGCTCTTCTATCTAGAAGTTCTCTCTTCATCTAGATCTAATATCTCTCTCCCTCTCCCATGTGTTGGGGTTCTCTCCACCTCACGTTCACCAGTAGCTCTTAACTCTGGCACGGCAAAGCGCTGCTGGACTCTGACGACGTACGTGTGCGAGCTCTCAAATGGGTGAAGCGTCGTAGACGTTTGACCCTCGCTCTGCTGGATCAAGAAGGCTGTACGAAGGATCGGGAACATTCTCACCGCCAGGCTTGCCGTGAGAATCTTCATCAGGCTTCATCGACATCTTCATCGACACCGTTCCGCATCTTCGTGTCGGCAACGATACAGTACTAACCCTGCTTGTATCTTCATAGTTGTTCCTGGATGTTACGTAGGTCAGAAAATTTTAAATTCTTCTAGTAAACCAATACCACCTTCTACCACCTCCAGCATGGGTGAGAGGACTCGTGGCACCGCTGCTGTCACACTACGAAAAGTTGCGGCACAGCCCCCCCCCCCCCCAATGAACCCAGATTGGGCTCAGATCTGGCCCGTACTAGCATCGGCTCCTCCACGGCTTCCCTACAATCTCCATAAGCCACCCCTGACGGTCGTGCGGTGTAGCCAGCTCTGCCTTCGTGGCCCCTAGAGACCGCACAGATGTAGACCACGTCGTGCCTCAGCACCGACGTAACTAGGTATGTGTCGTCACCTCCATGGCCACACCTCGCTACGAGCTCCAGGCCCTCCGCCATGCCACAATCCAGCACCGCCGCATCATGCCTCCTCCCGCCGAGCGCTGCCGCTAGACACCGCCGCCCAATTCACGACCTCCGACGTGTGTCGTCAGCAGTCGGGGTGCGCTCTCCTCCCCTGCCGCTTCGACGATCGGGGGGCTAGCGACGGTAGCGGCCGAGGGTGGGGGGGTTCAGGGCACTGGTCTCTAGCTAGGGTTTCTGTCGTCATCTGATCTGGTATGAGAATTACCACTCACTTTAGAACTATAGTGCATATTATTTCTATGTATCCCACAATTCTCTAGGTACTCGTAAAAATTGGAAAAGATCCTCCACAAAGACTTGAGTGGACCAAAGTACGGGCTATGGTGATTGCTTTTGTGTCATTTGAGTTTGGTTTCCATGCTCACTTGATGTTTCTTTGTTATTCTTGGCCACACAAATGAGTTGTCTCGAGCATTACAGCAGAGAGATAAATATATTGTTAATGCAATGAGACTTGTTGGGGTTGCAAAAGATAAAATGCAAGGTGTCATCTCATGGATGGGAATAATTTCATGCAAAGCCAGCTGACACTATTTGCCTCATGGTGGGTGACACTTATGTGCCTCATGGAAGATCAATATGGTTTTATGATACACAAACAAATGATGATCATTTTAGTAAACAAGTCTAACTTGGTGTCATTGATCCAATTATCCAAGAGCTTACCAATCAGTTTGACGAGGTTAATATGGAGTTGCTTGTTTGCGTGTCATCTTTGAATGTCATCAATTCATTTGCTTCTTATGATGCACATAAGGTAATGAGTTTTTCCGAATATCATCCCAAGGACATATCAACATCGGATTTGGTAAGGCTTGAATTCCAACTTGACACCTTTATTGATGTTATGAGAAAATATGACAGGTTTAAATGCCTATATACTCTCGGTGAGCTCTCTATTAAGCTTGTTGAAACAAATCATCATGTGTTTTATGACTTGGTGTACTTAATTCTCAAGTTTGTATTGATCTTACCGGTTTCTACGGAGAGTGTTGAAAGAGTCTTTTCCGCAATGAGCCTAGTGAGGAATAAATTGAGAAATCGCATGGGTGACGACCTTTTGAACTATTGCTTGGTGACAACTATTGAGCGATCTCTATTTTTGGAAGTAAGCGAGGATGATAGAATCGTTTCTTTCATGGCAGTGCGAAGGCCTTGAGTAGAGCCAACATGTTCTACTCATATTATCTTTTATTCATGCAAGACTATATATTTAATCTTCCCAACTATTTGTATCATTATTTTGCTAACTTCAAACATTTTTTTTGAACAGGATCCGATATATATAGAAGGAAGCTCAGTACAACTTACAGACAGGTCCAGTAGGAACCAGAAATTACAACGAGACCCAGTAAATTGCACTACACACCCCGAGCCACCTGGATGAAACACAATCGGATCCACCCGACGCCCCCAAACACCTCAGTCTCCGCCGGAGCCGCCGTACCGCCAATCCCGAGGAAGAAAGCACCTCCACATGTTGTAGTCGACTGCAAAACCGGCCGCCGCGACGCGACGGACACCTAGCTCGATGAACGCACACAGCCATAGCACTCGCATCCTCAATCCACCCATCTTCCCGCCGCCTCCGCATCGACCAGGCCAGCCACCGAGATCACCCAGTCTCCAGACAACCACTCCCCTCGCCGCCACGGCCGGCCGGAGCAAAGTCGCCGAAGAATACCACCTCCACCACCACCAAACGCGGGACGCCAACAGAAAGAAGCGGCGCTTAGTACCTGATATCGCGGATCTCCACCATGGAACTCCAGGAAACAGCAGGACCTTGCACTCCGACGATGCGTCCGCCTCATCGCCGGGATAGCCGCAGCACTCCCCCACCCGTGCAATCCTCTTCTTCTCCCCCTCGCCACCGAGGCCGGCCAGGTGCAGAAGAAAGATCCACAGATCAAGGAGATGCAGGCGCTTGCAAAGGGAGACGACCCAAAAGTCAACGTCTTCAACCTTCCACCTCGGAAGCATGTCGATGAAGCTTCGAGTCCACCGCCTGGTGCAGCGCCCAAGCACCAACGCGAATCCCCCGCCAGGACATCAGATCTGACCAACCCCCACTCTCCATCACCACCATGGCAACCAGAGCAAGTGGGAAACGTCCCGATCTGAGCCAGACCGCGCTTATTTGAAGGAAACTGACCAAATCTCCACTCCTGCCAGCCTCCCCACCATGGAGAAACACTAGGAGCCAGATCCAGCCATCCACCATCGCCGCGCGACGATGAGGCGGCAGCTCCAAGACGGCATAGCGCCAAAAACAAACCTACCACTACTAAGGACAGAGGGGCCGGACACCCTCTCCTCTCTCCACTCCAGCCGGCAGAGCCGCCGGAGGGAGATCGGAGAGGGGCCGGGGAAACGGGGAAGGAGCAGAGGACTCTCAAGGACGCGAGAGGAAGGAGAAGGGGAAAGAAAAGGAAGCCTATTGTAACTGATTTAACTTCAAACATATTTGATTAGCTATAATATTGTAAGACTTGATTTTCTTGTTTACATTTTCGTAAAATTGTGTATTACATGTGATGCCAACATTTTTTTTTTAGCATGCACACCCTCCGATAATTTGCTAGCTCCGCCACCGGTGATATAGTATACTCCCTCCAAACCGTAAAAAATGTCAGCTCCAAACAACTGAACACGCACAATTAAATAGCGCACAATTAAACACGCACAATTTGGATCGGAGGGAGTAACATTTTTCATCTTGATCGTACATTGGTACATGGATTTACGTACTCAGTACTCTCACCGTATTCGCGTTACTAAATCTCCTTGCCCAGGTTAAAGTAACAAATCGACTCGCTGCCTCGCTCGAGAAGTTTGTCTGTGAGAGTGAGACTGTGAGTGCTACGTGACTCCATGCACTCGTAGGGCGGCCGGGGCTGAAGCAAAACAATCACCGCCTACGTCATCCTTACACAAGCGGCCGGGCAACTAGACAAGCCTTCATCCGCAACCAGGACCTGGCGGCAAGTTGATGTAGGCAACCTATAAATACGCGCTCGCTCGGTCGCTCCGTACTCCAGGCGACGCACTAGCCCGGCTAGCAGTTCACCACAAAGACAACCGAAGCAATGGCTAGCCGCCGCTAGCCAGCAAAGCAGCGGCGGCTTCGATGCAGATGAGCACCGAGCGATCGAGCAGCAGCAGCTCCCGTTTGACGGCGTCGGTCCCCTCACCGTCCCCGCCGAAGCGCCCCGCGGGGCGCACCAAGTTCCACGAGACGCGCCACCCGGTGTTCCGCGGGGTGCGCCGCCGTGGCCGGGCGGGGAGGTGGGTGTGCGAGGTGCGCGTGCCGGGGAGCCGCGGGGAACGCCTCTGGGTCGGAACCTTCGACACCGCCGAGGCTGCCGCGCGCGCGCACGACGCCGCCATGCTCGCGCTGCGCGGGCCCTCTGCCAGCCTCAACTTCGCCGACTCGGCGTGGATGCTCCAAGTCCCGCCGGGATCGCCGGTATCCGGCCTGCCCGACGTCCAGCGCGCGGCCACCGAGGCCGTGGCGGACTTCCAGCGCCGGGCAGCCGCGAGACGCGTTTCCGCCCACGGAGGCGCTTCGGCGCCTGCTTTGACGGACAATGCCATCCCGTCTTCCTCGGGGGCGACTTCTGCCGCGACTCATGCGCTACCGGTAGGGGCAGCAATGGGCAGTGACATGTTGCAGGGTGATACGTTCGGGGGTATGGATGCCAGTTTGTACTACGCTAGCTTGGCTCAGGGGTTGTTGTTGGAACCTCCGCCGACTGCCGTGGACTGCTTGGAGGACGACGATGAGGAATTCGGCGGCGGTGAACTGGACCTGTGGAGCTAGTTACTTTTAACGCTTTCTCTTTTAGTTTGAATTTAGAAGCACAATCGATGAAACAGACAACAGATTCCCCCAAAATACACGGATAGAACAAATGTACACGTTTGCTGAACTTGCCAACAATTTGGCTGGAGTACGTAGTGTTTGATACCTGCTCAAACATACATAGCTGAATCTTTGTTCCTCCATGGAATGGAAGCACTATGCTAGTATTACAAAGATCAATTATCGTTTCTCCGTGATTGTGTGGATCCAGCAAAAGTTCGGGTTGCATGCCACTTGATCAACAAGTCAAAACACTTGGTTACCTGCATCAGACGTCGCGGTCAGATCAGTTGTACAGTGGTAGTAACGCTCGGAGAATTAACGAGATCGACACTGTTTTCCAATTTCCATCAGTCCGAGATATTGCTATTGCTGCGTTGCCCTCGGAGGCCGGAAGTCGGCATGCAACGGCGACCCGCTGGCAGAACCAGGCCGCAGGCGCGCTCGAACAGCCGCACGCAACTTGCTAGTGTTCGTTGCCACTGTTCTCGTCATCTTGCAGAGGCTATCTTCATCTTGAGGATTACAGAAAGTCATGAGCCGAGCCGCCAAGGTAACATGTTCAGTTGACCGGATTAATCGCTGCCGTAAAGGCAACTGTTGTCATATCCCACGCGCCGCCCGGGCACCCACTACCTCGAAACTCGTCGACCTGACGCCCGCCGGCCAGAACAACAAGGCGGTAAGCGTGATAGGCACCGTCACGCATGTTGACACCCATTAGAGCATCCACAACGTTAGACGCTTAATTAGGCGGTTAAGCAAAAAAAAATAACAAAATTGGGTTATCAGCTAAACGCTTACGCTGCCAACGCTCAGGCGCCTATTCCAGTGATTCCAGCGCTTGCATGCACGCGGTTGTTAGCCCACACACCACGATTTTCAAGCCGCGAGCCAACAAGATGTATATACACTTTTGGTGCCACAACTTGCACCAGATGTATGTAGGCGGCTCCGAACCCAGGTCAGCTAGGCGGACGTCTCCGTCGGGGCGAGGCCGGGGCGGCTCCGAACCGGTCGGGAATGGAGCCGCGACGCCATCTCCGACCTCGTAGCGGAGGAACCACGAGCCGGAGCCGTCCAGGTCGTCACCGTGAAGCACGTCTTCCTCGCCGTGGCCAGGCACTTCTCGTCAAGAACCTGCCGGACTGCCAGGAGCTCTCGGTAGTCTGGGGCGCTCTACTGGGCGCCTGCAGCCAGTGCGATCACCAAGCAGTCAGTGCAAGCTATGGACGGCATCAACAGTCTTCTTGATTAGCAGCAATTCATTCGTGCCAAAGTGACAGTACTAGCAGTGCTATCTGAAGGGAAAGTTTCTGCTATGAACTGAAGATTGTCAAATGCCACTGTTATGTTCTGAACTGGCATTGCATCTTCTTGATTCATGCCAAATGCTTGATAGAAGTTTGCTGCTGGAGCTTGTATTAGAGATGGATATACAGAAAATGAATGCAAATAAGAAGAAAATGGTGAAGAATCGTAGGGAAGAGCTGAGAAACAGAGATAGGACGAAAATGATGTTTTTTCTTGTACTAGCAAAAGTTGGCAACACATGATCAGGTTTACATGGTTGTACAAGATGAATTTAAACAAATGCCTGACAGCAAATAAACAAATGCCAGCCAGGTTTACATGATCAGCAAAGAAAGAAATGGCAGGCATCTTAAATTCATTTAGCAAGAAATGGAATCAAACATTGTCGAAATTCTGTTTGACAGCTAGACATCACAAAATCCATGATATTACACATTCGTGCCGCAAAACCTAAAGCAGGAACAATATTTCTTAACAGAAAAGTACATAGTTCGAGCAAAACATCTAAATGTCATGAGAAATGTCATCAGCTGGTGGTGCATTCTGAGTAAGAGGAACCTCTTGTGCATCAAGATCTGGAATAAATGCAGCATTTAGATCAGGATTGTCCATGTCCACCTCAGGATTAAATGCCCTACACTTTTTCTTCAACTGTTGTCTATCACTTTCTGCAAGATTCAAATCATCATCCTCGAAGGCATCCTCATCTTCATGTTCCTCACACATTTCCTCCTCATTGTTATCGTTGACAGACTTATCAACATTCTCCGCAAATAGATTGTCATCACCCTCTTCAACATTGTAATCACTGTCGTACAACTCAAAGTCACTATCAGTGTCGTCGTCACTGCCATCAAACTCAACATTATCTCAAACAGGAGCTTTACCCTTCTCTGCTGCTACCACAGTAGATGAACTAGATGCTTCAACTTTAGAAGATGTAGCTGCTGGTGGATTTTTTGTGTGAGAGATGACGGAGGGCATAGAAATATCTCGGACTAGTACATCTGGTCTCAACCGCTGGAGGAAATTTGTGTGATCAACAAATAAGATAAGTGTCCACTCTGACTTGATACCTTTGGTCATTTCAACAATCTGCGCATGCCTCTCAATAAGTACTAAGCCATTTGATATTTCCTTCTCTGGCAAACACCAATAGACATGAAGTCTCCCATCTCTCTCGTAGCCCAGAATATGCAGAGTTTCATCAATCCAAGGAATAGACCAAGTATCAACAGTGCAGTTATCGAAGAATCCAGTTGATGCAGAAACATACCCAAGTTGTCCCTTAAACTGCAAAAAAAATCATTGTGGTGTATTACAACAGTGAACAAATTGCTGTCTTCTCCTGGATTGAAAACTGTAGCACACATTAGATATCACGGAAATTAGACAAAGTATACAATAAAGTAAAAGGCAGCAAAGCCTACATTATAAGCCTACTGTACAGCCAAGCTCATAGCATGCACGCACATATTCAGTTACTGTAGCAAGCACCAAGGTTCAGAAAAACTCAGCCTTTACCCAGGAATCGGTGTATGCATGAATTAGTTTGCTATGCGATCTAGATAATGCCCAGGAATTAATTCGTTTTTGCTCTAAATGTTGAAAACATGGATTACTGAAGAAACGGCAGGAACTGAATGCCCAGGAAATGTGTTCCCTATCACATTTTTTTTAGATAAAGAATTGTTCCCTATCACATAAGAACAGGCCATCTAATCTGGGCAAAATTAGATGATAATCTCAGGAATTGACCCTATTAAAACATTGTTCCAGTACTACTAAGCCGGTTCCCAACGATTTTTACCTCTAAACTATCCTAAATCAGTCCCGATCAATACACCCACTAAAATCGGGGCTAGTACCACCACAACGAACAGCAAAATCAAAGTTCAGAAAGGAAAATCGCCTACCGTACTCTGGCGTGTCTTCGCCGTGCTCGCGGTACCGCATCTCCGGCGGCCTCTCGTCGGAAACAGCGACACAGAGACGACCTCGCCGTCGCCCCCGAAGTGGTCGAGGTGGTTTCGCCTCGCTATGGATGGGACTTGGTTCCCGTTTAGCTAACCTAAAAAACAGCCAATGGGCTTTGTGGTTTACCACAAAAATGATTAGGTTATTTAGTTTCGATCCATTTCCACCAATGGTTATGCCGTCACCGCACCTGGACATGTATCCCGAACGCCGCCTCCTCCTGCCGGGAGAGCCGCTTGTCCGTCCGTGCCTTTCTCTCTCACTGGCGTTCTGGCCCAGCCGCCGGCGGCGCCTACCACTACCAACGCCGTGCTGTCATGTCCCAAGGATGGACATGAGCAAATCAGTACCCACAACACACATAGATGGATACAAGTGCTCCTGGTGTACGAATAAGATTCGCCAAACCAAGGTTCACCAAGGGATACAATCCAGGGAATAGAATCAAGGCTGGGAAGAGCAAAGAATCAGGGTAGAGGAGCAAGAGGGTTACACTCGTACGGACACGAGGGGTGGAGACGAACCGAGGAAGAAGAAGACTGTTCTGTTCTGATCAATCGATGTCCTCTCGTGCTGCCCTCGTACATCTTTATCTTCGACGTTCCAAGGCCTGATCTGTTGGGCCGAACCCACATACAGCAGCCCATCACTCAAGTGCGGTCCAGGGGGTATGTAGGGTGTTACACTACCGCCCCGGCAAAACATTGCTTGTCCCCAAGCAATTGCTCGTATTCCGCTTCCATGAATACCTCCAGGATCCCATGGTTCATCATGCATTGACATGTTGCATAGCTGATAGAATCCTGACAAGCTGGACCGCATGTGGAAGTTGTATCCCGAGCAAGCTTCTTGTTGAATCCGGTGAACCCGCTCCCCATTCCAGTGCCCATTCTGATATTTCAAAGTGACATGTCCGAAGTGTTGCACTGATTCGGTAGCAGAAGTACCCTCATTCCCTAAATTGAAATCAACTAGGAATGTAATAAATGGTTGATATGTCATCCGCACCTCCAGCCAGCGGAAATAAGCAAGACTTTTTGTTATCTGAACCATATACTGACTGTTGCGCGTCAACAGAACAAAGATCAAGCATCGGTACCTAGGCATTAAATGGCCATAAAGCTGAACCGTGTACTGGGAGTTCACATGAAAGTTGTCCTGGATAGCTACTGATCCTTCATAGATTTTTATACTGCTGTCAGGATACAACTGATGCCAACGCCACAGCTCACCCAAGCTCAGCATAAACCGAAGTTTTATTGCAAAACGTTGCAGTGAACCCCAATCATCCAATTGCATTGCTGTGACATCCTTCCTTGATCTGCTAATGACATAGAAAGTACACTGACTGACACATGGTTCCGCATGGGATTGCAAACCAAATAAGCCTTTCATCACAATCTCTTGTTTTCCTGGATCCCATTGTGCACTCATCTCTTCATAATTTTTCACTTCTTGCAAATTTAAAGGATAGGCCCATGTATCACTGTTTGATATGGTTTGACAACTTCCTCGGGCAGCATCACTAAGCATCCACACTATCTCCTGCTTCTCGGCTGTGTGGCTGCCAGCATAAGCTCTCGGTTGCACTTGCAGGAAATCACAAACTGAAAGGATGACCACAATAGCAGCTTTTGGGCTTGTCCCTCGCCGGAATATTGAGGGACAGCAGATCCAAAACGAAACTGCTCAAACTCAGTGTTAAGTACATCTTCAGGAAACATATTCAGCTTCTCCTTAATGTCCTCCACGATCTCAGATCCTTCTCTGTATTTCCTTTGTCGCATTTCAGCAAGAGGCTCTGATTGTATTCCAATAGATAGTGAAATAAGCAAGGATTCAAACACGTCTTGTACCCTTGGTAAATAGAAGATAACACGCTGGCCTGAATCTTGAGGAGGAGTTGTCCCCTCCAACAAGTGAACATTCTTTGATGCATTTTCCTTTATATCTGGACCTAGAATTGTCTCCAGCTTAGCAGTTGCGAGAGGAGCAGACACCGGAACCCCCTCCCCTTTTCCCCGTCTACAGTGTCAAAGGGCGATTTTTGGGCGTCTCCTGTGCAGCCAGCTCGCCGCCGGCGATCCGGCTGATTCCTCGCCCTCCGCGGCCGCTCCGGCGGCGGGAGGGTGGGGAATCGATGGATCCCGGCGTGTACATAGCTAGGTGTGTGTGGGGTGCTTGCCGGCGGCGCCGTGGAGGTGGTGGCGTTGCCGGAGAGGCTTTTGGTGTCGGCGGTCCTCTCCTCTGCGCGGGGTGCTCCGGTGGAGGCTCGTTGCAGATCCGTCGTCCTCGGCGCGTCCGCCGCTTCTTGGAGCCGCGGCGTGCCACCCCTCGAGCCGGCGTTCGTGACGGCGGAGCCGGCTCTTGCTCGTGGGGTTCTTCGGCCTTCACCTCGGTGCTAGGCGGTGCTTTTGCTCAAGACCTGTGGGAGTTGCAGGCGGGAAGCTCCTCCTCGACGGCGGGCTCGGATGGATTCGTGGAAGAAGGGTGGTGCTGGTGGCGGCTTGGTGCTGATGGTCGTTCAACGCTCAGAGGCCGGTGCTTGCGTCGGTTGGATCTTGCAGCTTTTCAACATGTTTGGCCAGGCCGTCGTCTTCGGTGCGAGGTAAGCTCACCATCTTCTTCTCCGGCGGCGTGCTGCTGGAGCTCGAAGGAGGTGTGCGGCGTGGTGGCTCCGTTCTCGGCGTGTGGTGTGTGTTTCCTCCCTCTGTTCGAGTGGATGCTTTCGTGTTGTTGATCTTTGTACTCGAACTCCCTTCAAAAAAAAAAAGAATTGTCTCCAGCTTCTTCAAGAGCTCATCCGGTGCTTGCTGTGCATGTGTAGACAGATTTCATAACCAGGCTGCAACATGATTGCTAGACAATACTGCCTGAAGTAAACTGATAGCAACCCCAACACATTGCTCTGCCTAGCATCGTTGAACAAGTGCACCATATACAGCCCCTTACATCCAAGACTGAAAGCATTTTGATACCATGCCTTTTTCTCTGGCTGCATAAGCTTGTTGCATCGAAGTGCAGTCACAAAATGAAAAGATGGCCATGGCAGTGGCTTTGGAGCAGATTCTTGGCCTACATATTGCTGGTCTGGAGAACGTGGTGGTGATGGTGGTGGTAAGGAGCGGCGGTACTTTCTCCTCAGAGTCCACCGCACTGGGCGACGGGTGATTGAAACCCGGGAGACCCACTTGATAATGCGACTGGCTTTATTTTTGTCCTCTGAAACCTCAGGCATTGCACCAAACACCTTGACTGCCCTTTGCAGATGCACCTTCTCCTGACAGCTAGGAGCGGCCACAACATCTTTCACAAGTGGAGTGGCAGCGGCAATGTCCATGACAGCTGCAATGGCTATAGACTGCATCCCACCTGCCACAGGAGTTGGCGCCACTATAGGCTGGACAACATGAAGGTTGAGGCTTGGCGTGAGTGACGCTGACATTTCAGCGAACATCATCTGGGCACTTGTAGATGCAGTTCCCTCGCAGGATTTGTCCAGCGAAACAGCAGCAGCATCAACGACTGGCGTGGATGGCGTTTGCGCTGCTACATCCGTGGAGGCCGCCATGGTGGGCGCCACAGTCTGTACCGATGCCTCTTGCAAGTTGGAGACGTGACTTGAACTCGGCGCTGTTGGTGTACACTCGATGGACATGTTGCAGCAGCCGTCGTAGATATTCCGGCCGTGCAAGGCATCACGCGCACGCACAGCCTCATGGCCTGACCGGAGTTGGACCGAGGCCTCCAACCACCCATTGCCTTGGAACACAACCAAGCTTGTCACGCTGCAACCATACATCTCGAAGACTTGACGGAGCACAACCTCTGTCACTGGATACACCATGTGGCTCACAGAGACATGGATGACGCTGCTCATAGTTACCTCGTGTTGGGTCGACCTTCCATCAAACACCTGGTGGGCAGCCATGGTGGTGGAAATTTCTGAGAAATGTTTTAGTGGAAAAGCGATGAATCCATGCAGAGGGGGACAAATCCGGCGGGGGAATGGGGATCTGAGCGGCTCTGATACCAAACTGTCATGTCCCAAGGATGGACATGAGCAAATCAGTACCCACAACACACATAGATGGATACAAGTGCTCCTGGTGTACGAATAAGATTCGCCAAACCAAGGTTCACCAAGGGATACAATCCAGGGAATAGAATCAAGGCTGGGAAGAGCAAAGAATCAGGGTAGAGGAGCAAGAGGGTTACACTCGTACGGACACGAGGGGTGGAGACGAACCGAGGAAGAAGAAGACTGTTCTGTTCTGATCAATCGATGTCCTCTCGTGCTGCCCTCGTACATCTTTATCTTCGACGTTCCAAGGCCTGATCTGTTGGGCCGAACCCACATACAGCAGCCCATCACTCAAGTGCGGTCCAGGGGGTATGTAGGGTGTTACACGTGCACAAACTGACCCAATCTGGAGAAGAAGACGCACGTACAGAAAGGGCGGCACGGTCACAGAGCACCCACGTGGGAGACGAACCAAACTCCGGCGGCGGGCGAAGGTGGAGCCGACAGCGGGCGGAGGCGGAGCCGGTGGACGGCGGGATGCAGGCGGCTAGCGGAGGTGGAGCGAGCGGCGGCCGCCGCCGGCAGACTGTGGAGCTAGCGTGCTCGAGAGAGGCGGCCGGCGGGCTGGCGTGAGGTCGGGAGCAGCAGCTGACGTGTTGGGGCACGATCGGAAGCGGCGGCGGTGAACTGGCAGAGAGAGCTGCGGCCGGCGGCCTATCAGAAAGAGCAGCGGCCGGTGGCTGGTTCTTGCGAGGCGGCTGGTTCGTGAGTCGACCCAATCTGTTTGCTCGTGCAGCACACTGCTGTGTGCCTGTGTGGGGTGATACGAATTTTTCGTAATTTTCTTTCAGGTAGTAATCTGAAAGTTACTCCTAAGTCCAAAGATTCTAAATTATCTTTGTTCGCAATTTATGCATGGCCCCCGTTGTTGGTTCCACAGTCCACCCTACTGGGACCTGGCTGTCAAATTTTCTCTTCTTCAGCTCAATTTTGTTCAAGAAATTGAGGGTAATTTTTGTGGATTGCTCTGTTGTTCAGTTTACTAGTTTTTTTGTACTTAGCATTCGAGTCGCCGAGGTTTCCGAGAGTTTTTTGTTGTTGCACAATTTAAGGTTCGAACCTTAATAACCATCGGTTAACCATTTCTAACCCTATTAACCTAATGGTTAACCTATTAGTACCTTTACACAAAAAATGGTTAAATAGGTTCGAAACCAAAAAATAAATGGTTAACCATATCTCATCCTGACGCCTCGTGTTCTGCTTCTTCACGAATAAGGAAAGCAGAGAAAAGGAACGATATATCCAATCACGGGATCCTAGACTGAGTGCAAATATTGCGCCAAATCCTAACTGCCACGCATAGAAGGATCTAGACGGGAATTTCTTCGACTATGGTAGACCAAAGTGCAAAATTCTCATCCAAAGTGCAAATTCTCGTCCAGTCAGCGTATCCTACGAGGCAGATTTCGGACTAATTAATCCTGTAAACGCAAGTTGTGGTACTGCCGGTGCACATTTTGCAACATGTGGGACTAAACTGCACATCCAGTGCAAGTTGTGGTACCAAAAGTGTATATACCTCTTTCCATTTGTATTCAGTTTAGGCCCAACGGGGTTACAGGCAAAGCCGGTCTTTTTATTACACAACAGACAACGCACACAGCGCGAGCCCGCGGAGACAGCACGCTGCTTCAATCTCCATGCCTTGTTCTAGAGGTTGAACATGACCTTGATGGCGTCGCGTCCGCGCGCGCTGACCTCGAACGCCTCCTCCACCTCCCGCTGCGAGAACCCGAACCTGTGCGTGATGAGCGGCTTCACGTCGATCTTGCCGCTCCGCAGGAAGTCGAGGCACAGCGGCCACGTGTCCTTGTACCGGAAGATGCCCACCACGTCCACCTCCCGGATCGCCGCCGACGTCAGCGGCACCGTCATCTCGTTGTGGCCCATCCCCACCAGGCACACCCGCCCGCCGGGCCGCGTCGCCTCCAGCGCCGTCGACATCGTCTTGCTGAACCCGGCGCAGTCCAGGCTCACGTCGATGTCCCCGCCCATCGCCGCCTGGATCAGCTCGATCTCCCCGCCGAGGTCCTCCGCGTTGGCAGACACCTTCACGGTGGCGTCCGCGCCGAGGGACTTGGCCACCGAGAGGCGGTGCTCGTCCACGTCGGCGATCACGATCCTGGGGGCACCGAACGCGCGCGCTGAGAGCATGGTCACCAGGCCGATCGGCCCGGCGCCCATGATCAGCACGTTCTTCTCCGCGCCGACTTCCGCGCGCCGGCACGCGTGCACGCCCACGCTCAGGGGCTCGCACATGGCGCCCTCCTCCAGGCTCACGTTGTCAGGGAGCTTGAAGCACAGGTCGCCGGATGCACGATCTGATCGGCGAGTGATCCATGGTACGGTGGAGTGGCGAAGAACTTCATGTCGTCACAGAGGTTGTAGCGGCCGCCCTTGCAGTGCCTGCAGCGCCAGCAGCTGATGCCAGGCTCCAGCGCCACGCGGTCGCCCACGACGAGATGCTTCACGCCGTCACCCACTTCTTCGATGATGCCGGCGCACTCGTGCCCGATCACCATGGGTTCCTTCACCACGAAATGCGCGATGCGCATCTCCTGCAATCGAACAAATATCACGGTTTTAGCAGCCAATATATGAGAGGGAAAAAACAGAGGAGCTAGATCATTGCACGATTAGTGTGGGAACAAATTGCATGCTGGATGCAGAATTAGATCACCTTGAGGTAATGCACATCGCTGCCGCAGATACCCACTGCCTTCATCCTGACCCGAACGTCATAAGGACCTGAAAATGTAAATTAACTTGGTGTTGTTTCAGCCAGCATAATGTTAGACATTGACATCCATCACTGCTCACTGTACACATACACTAGGGATATTGGCGCGGTAATGCCGCGGCCGGTTGATGAATTTGTAGTATGTTTTTAATTTTTTTTGTTGAAATATGAATACGACAAAATGATCAGATTTGAAAGGTATTTGAAATTCTGGATTATGTAAATGTGAAATTTGAGTTTAAATGGTCAAATAGATTTTATGAGCTGGACAATTTGGAATCTATGAAAATTTTCTTTTACTGCTTACCGAATGGGCAGGTTTGAAAGTCGTATGACGGTTTGAAATATTCAAATTTGTATTTTGGGTTGGAATTATTAAATGTGATTGTTTCTCCCATAAAATATAGTTCCATGCTGTCGTATTTTTTTTGTTTGGCATCGTAATCAAAGGGAATGTATTATTGTGAGAATTTTTAAAATGTATTCTATAATTAAGGGAAATTGAATTTTTATTTCCTATAAATATTTGTAACAAATCGTGTGTCCAAAATTGTTTTGAACTTATAGAAAATGTGTAATATTTTATTGGGGGGGATATCTGTTGTTAAAAAATCAAACAAATCTTGTTTGAAATCTATTTTGAAACTAATTGGAACCTGTGGATATTTTTTTATGGAGGAAGAATTATTCGGGATTTTTTTTTGGGTGCATTTTAGTTTTATGCAAGGTTTGCATAGTTTTAATTATTAAATTAAAGTTTTTAGTTATTGTTGAGTTTTTGAAATCCATGTTGGAATGTAGGTAGGAAAGGAATATTTTGGAGAGAATTTTTTTTTGTGGGAAATAATTTTGTTGTGTTTTTTTTACACATGGGGTGCATTGTGTGTTTATAAATTCGAAGAATTTGATTGTGTGAATTATTGAATTTTATTTTAGAACTTACCAAAAATAAAAATAAAATTGTTTATGCATTTTGTATGTATGATTTGTATTATTATAATCAATAAGTTTAAAGTTTCTAACACTTGTGTTTTTTCGAAATCTATTAAGGAGGACTTATGTATTATTTGAATTTTCTAAGCTTGGAAATAATTTTTGAAAGGTCCCAATGCGCTTGAAATGCAGTTTTTTTGTTTTGTTTTTAATTTTTTAGAAGTTGATTTGAATCGATTTGAAGATGTTTTTGAAAAGTTTTGAAAGTTTTGAGTTATAAAAAAAGAAAGACTAAAAAAAAAGGAGCGAGGCAGCTGCTGGGCCGAGCCAGCCGGCCCAGCCCAGCTGGAAGCCCAGCCTAGCCGGACCCGCGATGACGTCATCCGTGACGTCGCCAGGCGGCGGCCATGGGCAGCGCGGCCGAGCTCGGGCGAGCACGGCCACGCCCGCTCCAGCACGCCGGCGAGGCGGGGATCGCGCGGATCCGCGCGAGGGAGGCGCGGCGGAGCCGGGAGGGCGGCGCTAGCGACCAAATGGTCGCTGGAGCGCCGGCGACGACGGAAAAACGGCGGCGGACACCGAGCGCGCGGCGGCGCCGATTCCGGCTCCACGCCGGCGTCCCAGGACTCTATCCTCGGCGAGGAGATGCAAGAGGGGACGGCGAACCTCCCCGTGGTCGTCGATTTGGACGGGGAGCGCCGGAGCGGACGTCCGCCGCGTCGGCGGCGCCGGCGACGCCGCGCGAGAGAGAGGAGAGGAGAAGAGAGTTGTGAGGATGTTTTTGTTCGGAGGCCCTTGAGTTTTCCGTAAATTACAGAGTAGTCCTTGGCGGGGGGTTTTATGTAAAAATGGCGGGGGTTTTCTGCAAAGGGCTGCGCCAAAATCCGTGCGGGGCGACGTGGCGCCGCGCGATTGGGAGAAATCCACCTGCTACAGTAATGCTGTAGCAGCGCGATTTTTAAAGCGCATCTGGACCGTTCAACGGCGCGATCGGACGGCCGTGGGAAAAAAGGCGACGTGGACGTGCGGAACGGCAGCGGTTCTGTCGAACTTTTATATATAGTAGGATATGTGCTGTGTAGACTGTAAGGCAAATTCAAGAACTGAGAGCTGAGCTGTGTTGTGCTTTGGGGATATGTTCGAATTGTCCATGCTGTTTCCAACAAGAGTAACATCAACAAGACAAAGATTTCCACAAACGGTGGAGGGAGATCCCCTCTTCTTTCATTAGACTGAATGAACTACTGAAAGGATTTCCGATGCCGATTTTTTTCTCATATCACAAATGACGATTCCACTCTGCAAACGGGATCAAATTGTTCAATCTGGACTCTGCGACGGACAGGGCCTATTTGTCTGACATGTGCAGAGCAGACGAGATAATCTAAAAAAGAGAATGACTTGCCAGTGCTACCTAGATTTCAGAACTGCATAGATGGATCAATCAGTACAGAAACTTGGGTTACGAATTAGTGACGGATAACAAAGATCCCTAGAGCAGAGCCAGCCGATTTAATTAATTGGCAAAGAAACACGAACGAATTAACGAGAAAGGTCGGGAAGAAGACACAAACCTAGCGGCGGAAGCTTGAAGGGCATGATCTTGAGCGTGTTCTTCGCCACCAGCCACGCCGCCATGTTCTCCCCCTCGCCGGCCACGGCGGCCGCCGCCTCGCCTTTCCCTCCCTTCCCCATCTCCCTCTTCTTTCTCTCCCACTCTACAGTCACGGGCTCGCGGAATACTCAGAGCAGGTGAGGTGAGTGATGCGAGGACTATATACTACAGGGAAAAGCGACGCCGATGCGATGCAGCCATCCTGCCGTGCGATGCTTATCACTTTGTAATCGTCTGTAAGTTGTTGAGGGTGCGGAGGGAATCGTTTTTCCTTTTGATCAGCTCGTCCCCCGGCCTTGTCGCGACTAAGAGCATCCATCGGGGCCATCCAAATGACCCCAAAAAGGTCCAACGGAGATCCGGACACCAAAAATCGCGACCAGCGGCATCCCAAATGTCTCACCCCGATCAAAATCGTGCCCGGCACCCTCGAAAGGGCCTCCAACGGGGGTGCCGGACATGGGGCGGACATGCCCTCCGACAGGGGTGGTCCGTCCGTCATACGCACAGCGCCGGCGTGACCTGATTCAGTCGCTCTCCCACCCTCCTTATTTCCCCTCTCAGCCGGCGATTCGCACCATCGCCGCCACTCTCGTAGCCGCCTGTTTGATTCGCACCCCGGGCCCAAGCCGCAGCGCTCACGCAGTTCTGCTTGCCGCCGCTCTCCGCCGGTCTCCGACATCGTCTAGCGTCGCCACAACTAATTCAGCCCGGGTACGCCTCTTCTTTTCTCCCACCCCGCACGCAAGCTGTTCGACCATAGGTTCATTTCTTTGTTTCGTCCCATAGGCTTGCACCTCATGGAGGCTTGCGTTATCATGCACAATATGATAATTGAAGATGAGCGAGATACAAGGAAGCAACTAGTCAACGAGGTGTTTGATTTCCAGGGCCTATGGCCGAGCCACAGCCGGGCGTGCCGAAGCAGTATTCAGAATTTTTTGCCATGCATCGGGAAATTCGTGATGGAACAATGCATATGCAGCTGCACAATGACCTCGTGACGCATTTGTGGGCTATCAAATCAACTCAGCCGGTGCCGGTTTGATATGTCATGTTATAAACTTGAATTCGTATTTGAACTTTGCATTCGAATTTGAACTTGTGTTGTAATAATTTATACTTTTCTATCTTGTGCTGGCGCAGTATGCAGAACTTGTGTTGCAAATTTGAATTTGAAGTGGTCGAATGAAAAAAAAAATGGAAGGCATGTTTGGGGACGCCGCTGTGGACGGGGTCCAAAACTTGGGCAGACATGTATCCGGTTCAATTGGGGGTGCCGGACATCGATTTATCGATTTAGAGGGCCCGGCGGAGATGCTCTAAGCTGACTGAGTGAGTCGGCGAGACTTTCATCGTGTCCTGTGACTGCGAGTGAGCCTTGTCACCTCGTGGTTCGGCTCCATCCGCACGTCGTGTTCTAGCAATCAGGCAAAAGAAAACCAACGATCATCATTAGAGCGATCCGCGTCATAGTGGATTTTGGATAGCAGCGTGCGTGTCATACTGTCATGTCGGCCTCTCGCTGGATATCATATCCAATCCAGGCACGCCTTCTCTCTGGGCCACAGGCCACAGTTTGATCTTTACAAGGGTTGAAGGAGCCACAGTTTTTTGCGCTCCGTCGAGAAATCCTTCTTCTTTAGGAGCCGTGGTCCGTGGAGAAATCTTGTATCAGGTGTGTTTCTTAGATTTTTTTTTAGGGGACACGTTTCAAAACCTTCTTTTATATTGTACGGGAACACAGTTCTTCTGGGGGGAAGAAGAACCATAAAACTGGACTGAACGAATGACTTGCGCTTCAGGCCACACAAGGTCGCACATGATTGTTGGGCCGTATAAGACTGGGTCATATAATGGAAAGAGAAAAGCCCATCCGCAAAAAAAAAAAACCTTTAAACTCGTAGAGAAAAGTTGAATGGAACCAATCTCTGAAATCAGCACACTGAACTTTATGATCCTGGTCCATTTACAAACTTTGGGGCTGTTCCCAAACATGGATTGTCGACGTGGCAGGTAGAAGCGTTGGACACATAGAAGTTGGCCCGGCCCACTTCGGCGGCTCATCCCGTTCCATTCGAGGCAGTGTCCCTAGGCATTACTGCTCTGCTCCTGCGACAGCAATGTTGACGGGTGGGTGATCGGTGGTAGCGACGAAGAGTGACGGTGAAGGTATGTCTCCGCGTCGTCCTCCTCCGGTCACCGTAGTTTGACCTCTCTCCGCAACATTAGGGTTAGGGTTTTAGAGAGGAAAAAATGCAGGTTTTCGGTGATGGTAAAGCAAGGTTTTTTGTGCGATTAGGATGTGATTTCGCAGTTGATATGGTTTGGATTAGCATAGGGGGCTGATATTTTTCAGTTTTACAGTTTAATCATGGACCTAGCGGAGTTTTTGAACGTTAGATTCCAAGCCGAAGGCGAGTTTGTCAGCATTGGTCCGAAATTGGACTAGGAAGGGAATTTAGGATCTGACAAAGAGGTCAGTAGAAAGATGTGGTGCGATGAGCAGATGCCAGAGATCGAGAAGGACAAACTATCATTGCAGGAGGTGAAAGGACATTTTTTAAAGATCATATGGAGTTGAAGGAATCGATGAAATGTTACTTTGTGCTTCGTGGGAAAGAAATTGCTCATGGGTTGGTGTTTTTGCATGATGAAATTGGTTGTGTGAAGATTGGAGAGTACATTTGTGTTGGAGGAATAGCAGATGCACAACAACACAGTGGTAGTGATTTTGAGGATGAGATTGTGGAGTTAAGTGATGAAGAACCTTACATTGTCCGTAGTGTATAAACCATTCCCAACGGAAATTGGGCATGTAGGGACTCATGGCCCTATTCCCAGCGTGATCCCCACCGCCGCTCCATGGCGTATCCAGTGTCGCCATCCATGGGCTCCTGTAACTCCCCACCGTCCCTAAGCTCCCGCATTGCCCCGACGTCCCACGCTGCCATCCCCAAACTCTTGTGCCATTCCAGCTATCTCTGTTGTCCTCTCCACGCTATAGTGCACGCCATCCTCGAGATTGCAAGTTTCCGTACGGAAGGTGGTTCCGTCCGACGACGTCCAAGGTCTGGTTTCTCTCACAGTGGCAGTCCACCGGGATGCAACCCTAGCAGGTCATCAAACGTGAGGCTGAAATGATGGACGCTTGCCGAAAGGAAGCGGAGCAGGAGGCGCGCAGCAGGCCGCAATCAAAGTCTGCATGCAAGGTTCGGTGGAGTGAGCCCACACTGAGGCCATTGCAGGAGCTACCTTTAAGGCGACACTCAGATGTCGTTCTTCCTCTTGGGAGCATCGTTTTGGAACAAGTTTTGTGTGGAGGGGTCTAGTCGTGGTGTGGTGTTGCTTCTATCGCGTTGGTGTCGGCGTGGCTCGGCGGCATGGCGCAGTGGGATCTGATCTCGGCGGTGGACGCGCGCAGGGTGGTGGATCTGTCTGACACCGTGGCGGTGTCGATGGCAGGCCTGACAAGGCTAATGTTTGGTCCCTATCCTGAAGATGAAGATGGGTTAAAGGAAGACGGCGGTAGCGACTTCTGTAGCGTGTGTATCGGTGCCGCTGAGGGTCTGCTGGACCGGTTGTGCTCCTTGCTCGCTAACGGGCGGCTTGGTGTGGCCTTCGGTCTTTTGATGATGCACGTTAGTGTGTTGTGAGAGCACATGGCTCTGTTCTTGGTCACCCCCTTCATCGGTTTTGTAGGTGTAGCGAACTGTCGCTAGGTTGGTGGCTTCGTTTCGGGTTGATTTTTTATTCCCTTGTAAGATTTTGTTGAATAATTTAATGAAAACGGTTGAGCTGTGTACACCCTCCATTTAGAAAAAATAATTAAAAAGTGTTTCAATATTTTAGTGAGTCCGCTTAGCAGCGAGATGCGCGTAATTTGGATCGCCCTCGTTTCGCTTGACACAATCATTCATTGGAGAACAGGTGGACGCGCACTGCCCACACGGTTGAGGACGATTGGTGCCGCCACCTGTTACTCCACTGTGCGTTGACGCCGTCGATGAGAAGCAAACCGATCAAATTCTCATCGCAGCAAGTCAGAAAGGTAAGAAAGAAAAACAGAGCCGTAATAATAAGAAGCCAAGAAGAAAGAAGGAAAGAACGGGGACGTACGTCGTGGCCGGCCTTGGCCCTTGGCGCTTCGCATCCAGGTACGGCGGAGCCGCAAATCGCCGGTCTGGTTTTCACATTTTTCACACACGATGCCGATCGCCGTGTCCCCGCCAGTCGCCGCAGCCGAGAGCGATCACTCCAGAAGGAGATATTTATTCCTTGGCGAGCACCGCACCGCTAGATAGGACGCGCGTCCATCTGTACTATGTGTAGCCCCGGTCAGGTCGAGATCGTTGAACCGGTCGTGGCGTGGTGGCGGTGGCGGTGGCGCGCTTTCCACTTCCGAGGAGGACTGGGACGGCCTTTTCTGCCTGGAACGACCTGCAGTTCAGCCTGCCGCGGCGGCGGCGACGACTCGCGCGCGCAGGCTCAACTGGAGCGATGCAACCAGCCAGCTCGTGTGTGCAGCCAGGGGTTGACGCCAAGAATTTCGATCGCCGGCGAAAGCACTAGATTATAATTGCTCGTGTGACATGGTACATCCCTCGTGGTGCAGCCCTGCAGTGCAGGCCGTAGCATGGGAATGCCGGCCGGCGGCTCCGGTCAACGTCAACGAGCTCGTGAGACCAAGGAGGCTGGTCAAAACCGCCGTCTCTCCTCCCGGCCGGCACACGGCGCTTTCGCCTCAACCAACTTCCATAGACCATAGGCCCATAGCCGTTCCCGCTACAAGCAGCCGCTCAACACATGCGCAGCGCAATATGCTCCCGTGGCATCTTGTAATATGTACGTACGTACTAAATGGATTCGTCAGTTGCCATCGCCCATCGAGAGAGGTCCCTCCCTCTCTCATTAGGTAGTTGCTGTCGCCAATTTATCGAGAGAATCCCTTTCCGGTGTCTGAATCTTGTGTGGAATAATTTGGAGTTAGGTGAGGAACCAGTTACAATCGCCTAGGATATCTCGGTGATTTTAGGCGCAACGAACGCTACATGTCGACCTGTAGCTCGGAATTGGATCAAGTGTGTGAAGTAACTAAAGCAGCTATACATCCGTATATATACTAGCTTAAACGACTTTGTACAGCCTCTACAGTCAGAGGTGCTTGTGAGGAATACAGCAGCCACACAAGTTGAACAAACAAACTGCCCGGTCATCTTCGTCACCGTAAATAGGGGAGGAACAAAACAGTAGAATACATAAATCCTGGGGAAGACAGGCACCTTGGTCTTCGTTTAGTTTACAATCTATGATCGTAGAAGAGAATATGTGTTCAGGTTGGGGGTATCCAGACCAGATCAGCAAAAAGGTAGTCTTTTTCCAGAAAATAAAATCATCTACATCCTATATAATCATCTTGCCAGTCAGCTGCTTCTCATTGACTAAAACTGCGTACCAGCTGAACAAGATGGATGCTCCTTCACGCTTGCTTCGTCGTTGTCTGTGTGAGCCTGTGGAATTGGCGAAGCTTTCCCCAGCAGAAGGAGAGCCACTGGCGCGCGCATCGTCCATGATCACCAGCTAGCGAACCAGACAAAGAGGAGAGCGCGGCCGGCCAGCCATCGGGTCGCTGTCCGACAGCTCCGGGACAGTAGCGTCAACCGCGTCCGGCCGGCGCGGAGCTAGCCCGAGGACGACCTGCTCATGAGGCAACCATGCTCTTCCTCATCAGCAAGTACTTATCCAGGGGCAGCAAGAATACAGGGGCAGCAGGCGACCACAACAAGAGGCGCGAGATGCCGGCGGCGTCGAACGGTACTGCGGAGGGTCGGCACGGGTGCATGGCCGGCTGCATGCCGGTGCGCGCCAAGCGGGCGGCGACGGTCACTACCACTGTCACCACAACGTCGGCGAGGACGTCGCGGCACAACTTTGTCAGGTCCGCGGCGTCGGGGCTGTTCCCTGGGGCGCGGGAGTTCACCAACCACGAGTCCCTCCCCGCGCTGCCGGACGCCTACTCCGAGTTCGCCGCCGCGTTCCCGCAGCATGGCGGGCTCGCCGACCCGGCGGACGAGATCAGGGACGGGGAGTACGGGCACCTCGACCGCCACGTGTGCCTGGACTACACCGGGATGAACCTCTTCTCCCACGCGCAGATGAACTCGTCCGTGCCGTCCACGTCGGCCCCGGCGGCGGCGCCGGCGTGGCAGCCGCCGTTCTTCGACATCGCGTACAGGTCCGCGAGCCTCCGATCGCAGGTGCAGCAATGCGGGGACGGCGCTGCGGCGGGGGCGTCGGCGGCGCCGTGAAGAGGCGCATCATGGCGTCGCTCAAGATCCCCGAGGACGAGTACACCATGGTGTGCACAGCGAACCGGACCACCGCCTTCCGGCTCCTGGCAGAGTCCTACTCCTTCACGCCCGGCGGCGGCAAAAAGAAGCTGCTCGCCGTGTACGACTACGAGAGCGAGGCGGTCGGGGCCATGGCCGAGAGCGCGCGCCTCCGCGGCGCCGAGGTGATGCACGCGAGCTTCGCGTGGCCGAGCATGCGCGTCCACGCCGACGACCTCCGCAAGAAGCTGCTCCGTGGGCGGCGACGGCAGAGCGGCCGTGGGCTCTTCGTGTTCCCGCTGGTGTCCCGGATGACGGGCGCGAGGTACCCGTACCTGTGGATGAGCGCGGCGGCGGAGCAGGGCTGGCACGTGGCGCTGGACGCGTGCGCGCTCGGCGCCAAGGACCTCGACACCCTCGGCCTCTCCCTCCTCCGCCCGGACTTCATCGTCTGCAACTTCTTCAAGGTGTTCGGCGAGAACCCCTCGGGCTTCGCGGGCCTCTTCGTGAAGAAGGCCAGCCTCGGCGCGCTCGAGCGCTCCGCCGTCGCGCGCAGCATCGGCATCGTGGACATCGTCCCGGCGCGGCGGTGGTCGCTCCGCGACGACTACTCCACCGACCTCGACAACTCGCTCACCTTCCCCAACCTCGCCGAACCGACGGCGGACGACCTCGACACCACCAGCTCTTTCTCCGGCCCGCTTAGTACCACCGCCACCGGTCGCCTGACTGACACGGCCGAGAATGGCGACGTGCCGGAGATCTACGAAGTGGACAGAACACCATCCGCAACCGACGAAGATAACGACACTCCGCCGCCAGCAGCAGCGGTGGAAGCAGAGGAGCAGAGCATGCTGGAGGTGGAGTGCAGGGGCCTGGACCACGCGGACGCGCTGGGCCTCATCGCCATCGGCAACCGGCTGCGGTGCATCAGCAACTGGCTGGTGGTGGCGATGGAGAGGCTGCGGCACCCGCACCCGGAGCACGGCGGCGGGCAGCAGCTGGTGCGGGTGTACGGGCCGCGCGTCAAGTTCGAGCGGGGGCCATCGCTGGCGTTCAACGTGTACGACTGGAAGGGGGAGAAGGTGGCGCCGGCGTTGGTGCAGAAGCTCGCCGACCGGCACTGTATCTCCCTCACCTGTGGCTTCCTGCGCAACATCTCGTTTGCCGACAAGTACGAGGTGGACAGGAGCGCCGTCCTGGAGCAGAGAAGCGACGGTGGTGACACTGCCGGCGGCGAGGTGGGGATCCACGTGGTGAACGCATCGCTTGGATTCTTGAGCAACTTCGAGGACGCCTACAGGCTGTGGGCGTTCGTGGCCAAGTTCTTGGACGCCGACTTCGTGGAGAAGGAGAGGTGGAGGTACACGGCGCTCAACCAGAAGACCGTGGAGGTGTAGGGACTGTAGGTCATCTTCGTTGCCAGCCCGGTTCAGCTTGGGGCGCTGACTTTCGCTGATTGCCTGACTTTGAGTCACCGTTGGTATAGTTCAGTTAACTGCGACAGTGTTTACGCATTCTTGTGGGATCAGCTCGGCTAGACTGAAAGTAAACTGTAAATGTAGACTCTGCTTCCTTGAGAAAGAATCTGCAGATGTTGTGATTCCTGTACCACTGCTCACTACCACATTGCCGTCTCCTGGATAAGCTATTATTTTCTGCTGCATTTGGTAACACTTTTTTTTTTGAACTGTAACTACGGCAGGCTCTTAGAGCTGGCCTGAACTTTTATATAAAGATGATCACCGCATGGGTAGCGGCAAGAGTACAGGGTACAAGAGCAGAAATAAGATTACATCAAGAGTTTTACTCAGGGGGGATCAAACGAGATAAAACGAGATACACCAAGTATTAATGAGATGTGCAGTGGAAGTATTAGAGCAGCGGTGTGCCCACAATCGAAGGTCATCAACGCATCTACGGCGGGCAACAGCAAGCAGTTCGTCGATGCCGTTGAAGGAGAAAGCATTGCGCCGCTTCCAGATGCACCATGATATGGCCGTGCAGATTGTGGCTTCGGCTTGATTCCGGCAGCGGGTGTCCCATAGATCCAGGACGGTGGCGACGGGGCCGTGATCGGCCGGCGGGAAGGAGTCCCAAACTTCTCTAGCTCTAGGACACGAGAGCAACAAGTGATCGACATCTTCGCCTTCATCGCATGAACGGCAGCTTGGAGAGGCAGCAAGGTGATGTCGATGGCGACGCTCGTTGGTGGAAAGGCGGTGACGGCGGGTGAGCCAGTTGAAGATTTTGCACTTGAGAGGCGTCGAGCTTCTCCAAACTTTTACAGCAAGTTCATCAACGGGCATGTGCCTGAAAGAGTTAGCATAGAAAATACGATTCAAGATAGTTTTCATTGTGTGCCGACAAATTCGGGTATCCGGCGCATCAGGGTTCAGCGTAATGGAAGCAAGCTCCTCGTCCAAGCTAGCTAACTCCGAACCAGCTCGAGAGGAAAGGCGAGGACAAGTGAAAGGCCTGACTCCAAAGCGAAGAGGGCCTGGGCGTGAGGGCGAGTGGTGTGAGAGAAGAGGGCCGGGAATTTTTGGCAGAGAGGTGTAGGGCCTAGCCAACGGTCGATCCAAAAAGCCGTGGTAGTCCCATCTCCAATCGAAACCAAGGAATTATCGCGAAAGACAGAAAGACCAGCAGTGATGCTTTTCCAAACGGGGGTATGCAGGTGATTTTTTTTCGATAAAGGGAGCTTTATTACTTAAAAGGTTTAAATATTACACCAGCCTCTGCATAACAAAGATGCACACAGCCGAAACAAATTCTGGAGTTCGAAACATAAAAAGGCGAATTACATATCATAATGAGAAATTGTAAGAACGTCTATGGTGGTGGAGGGCCAATCCGCAAATTATGTTGTCATCCATGTTGGGATAAAAAGTCTCTCGCTGTATCCTCTAGTCTGGTACACACCTCCATAAACAGATCTTGATGCCCCACACGTTGCAACTGAGACCACGAACGGAGAGTAGCAGTAGTTCTGTAGATAACCTGCATAAGAGTGCAATTTTTATCATTAAAAACCTTGTCATTTCTACATAGCCAAAACGACCATATTACGGTAAGCGCTGCCACCCTAATAAATTGTTTAAACCTATTATCTACCCCGTTCAGCCAATTGTCAAAAATATTGGTAATGCTTTTGGGTGGGTATAGAGTAGAACCTATCTGGGTGATCGACCATATAGAACTAGCAAATTTGCACTCGAAGAATAAATGTTTGATCGTCTCGTCCTTATGACAGAAGACACACTTTTTACTTCCATGCCAATTGCGTTTTGCAAGGTTGTCTTTAGTAAGAATAACTCTTCGACGAAGATACCACGCAAAAACTTTGTTTTTTAGTGGAATCTTCATCTTTCAGATTTTCTTATTATTATCTACCGGCACTTCTGGCTGGATTAGTGCTGTATACATGGAGTTCACAGAGAATTTACCACTCTTGTGTAAATTTCACCGAAACTCATTGGACCCTTGTGTCAAATTGACAGAAGCTAGACGTTGTAGCAACTCGTGCCAAGCTACCAGATGCAGGTGATGAGAACCCCCAAATCGTTGTTGCCAGACCAACCGTATTGGCGCTTGAACCAAAGGATCCAGGTGAGTTGTGGTTTGAGTGAAGTTTTAGGAGAAATTTTGAGAGTAGGGAGGAGTTTTGTCGGGCAAGGGAGATAACGCCAAGGCCGCCATGCTTCTTTGGGGAACAAACCTCGTCCCAAGCGATTTTGCAGTGTAACACAAAATTGGCAAGCATTGGTCAGGGAAATGAGAGCTGAGAAGCTCAGACACAAGTGCTCAGTACTAATAAACACACAACACAAGTGTGATCAATGCCTCCTGCCACAATTCACTGATAAAATACCACATAATAGTAACTTGGCACTAACAGCAAAGCAATTCGATCAAAGGTAGTAACAAGCTAGAGAAAAAGAATGGTGCTCGAACTACAGGAAGGTTTCAGTTCAGCTCAACACAAAAATAAGCTGATTGTGGGGGAAACAATTCACAGAATAATGGATATTTGAAACATATATCTGGTTTGAAAATTCTAGAGATAAATACAACAAATTGCACGGACCATGGCTAATAAATGAAAGGTGAACTAACAGCATCTGTGGAACACCGCTAGTGACCATTTGCAATGCCGTTGCTGCACTTGTTACCGTCAACAATGCCATCGGCTGTTTTCTCTTCATAGAACCTTCTGTACATTGAATCAACTTCTGTAAGGTAGAATGTTCCTGGTGGCAGCAAGCTTGTGTCTTTGCTTGTTTTGAAATCTTTTGCTCCATATCGGTGCTCCATCAGCTTCAGTGTCTCGATGAACTTCTCAGGTGAGGTCTAGTAACATGTAAAAAGAACACATCAGCCTTCTCTAGAGAAATTACAGTGGAAAAGAGCAATCCTAGAGCAAATGGATGTTGCCATTCAGATCCTAGATCAATCTCTTCACGGTAGCAGAATGAAGTGTGTCATGCAAATTAAAGCTGATACAACAAGAGATTAATTAACGAATGTAACTATCCTAGAGAAAGGCTAATGTCAATAAAAATAACAAGGTTTATCTCCAAAATATCTCAACATTTAAGCTGTTCCTGGAAGCAAGCAGCTAGAAATCAGTAACATGACATTGGGAACTTTCTGATACGACTTCCCAACACATTGACATGAAAATGTGTGCTTTGAATCCAGTTTGATGCATGGTTGCACGATATATGACAAATTTCACTAATCCTTGTCTACCTACAGCAACACTGAGGGGTTGTGGGAATGAAAGACTGTACCACATGTCTTGACTCGAGCTTTGCCGTCACATCAAGCACAGAGGCAATTTTTGCTAAGCTAAAGGGGTGTTGGCCCTTGTTTAGTCTAAATGAAAACATGGTGGATGTCAAACCACTGCCATAAGAGAACATGACAATCCGTTGACCGTTCTGCACAAAAAGAAAGTTAGCTAGAAGGAAGAAACAAGAGATCAAAGGCATAGGACAGAGCCATAAACCAAAGCCTCACCAGACTAGTATGCTTGTTGTAGATTAGAGATGCCAATGCAGCATAAAGAGATGCAGTATACATGTTACCAATTTGTTTTGGAAGCAAAGTTGATGGTTGAACTTTGATGTCATACAAATTCTTCGCAAGTTGCTGAGAGCCCTGAAATTCAGTAGAGTTGACTTAATGCTTACATCAGTCAATCGCTGTAAGAACTATTATTATCCACCTAATGAGAAATTACCTTTTCCAAGTCACGACTTTGGTAGCTTTCTTCACTAGTCAAGTTTGCAAAAGGCTGAAGCTTCTCTTTAGCATCACTATCAACCGAACTGATGTAATAGAAAACAAAACAAAACAAACTTCATGTGAGTATATGATATAACACGAGAAAGGGGGGAGTCTCTCCGAAATTTGAAAAAAAAAATTGGTCAGCAAATTATGAGGTTACTAAGAGCAAATGGAGCAGAACTATAAAGAGAACAATCACAGACCTGCAGTTGCGCATGAAATCATTGAAGTAAAGTCGAGCAAAACTCTTCTGTACAAGCTGCAAGAATAATAAAGGTAAGAGTTTATATTCTTCAGAAGTTAACGGGACAGAATGGGCAGACTTAATGGACTTCAAAATCTTATATCTCCACAGATATGTGCAATCGCCATACCTTATTATATGGAGAATGAAACACACAATAATCTGCATCAGAAATTGAGAATTGTTCTCCCACGAGCTTTTCATACCTGATTGTGTGGTCATAGAGCATGATGTTATTGCTTCAGAAGAACAAGATGCAAATGCTACAATTCAGCAGATAAATAATGAAGTGAGCTTACTTGGCACAATATTGTCTATAGCATGAATCCAGAGCCATCAGATAGCATGTTTGAGATAGCTTTCCATCGACAACCTACAGTATTCCAGGAACAGAAGTTTACGGAGGGTGAGATACTCTGACTTAAAACAAAAATTGGTAGTTAGTTGAGATTAAGTGTTAGTTAACATGAGCAATAAAATACTAACGAGTTATGAAATTCTAACCGGGTATTCACTTGCAAGATCAGGCTTGTAGAAATCGTAAACATGAGCCATGTGAGAAGCTCTATATTTACTTTCAAAAGAAATAGGTGCATTTGGACCAACAAGCATTGCAATAGCAGCAGCTCCCCCCGTAGGCCGAGCTGGTCCGTCTGCATAAACCTGAACATAATGTTTGCATAAGATGGGGCGGCAGATGAGTGTGGCGCAGGGAAAAAAAGAGGGAACCGAATTAACTTCGTGCGAAAACTAGAAGGGATATTGGGCAACAAACCGCGCTATCTGTGCAGACTACAAGACCATAACGTCCATCCCAGCATTTACTTTCAACCCAATTCACACAATTCAACAGGGCAGCTGTTCCACCATAACAAGCGTTACTCGAGTCAACTCCTTCAATGTCAGTATTACCACTTTCCTGCGTTTGCGACAAATGTTAACATAATGAGTAATTGGGTGAGTCTGAAACCGCGCTACCAAAACAACTAAAAGTTGAAACTGCAGATTCAGAGGTACTGTAAAAAATAGTGATTTTCTTTTTAGATATTAAACAACTAGGTTAGGTGAGATGCTCTTTTTGTCCTTCACCAAGTCAGTTGAACAAACCTCAAAAATTCGCATCAGCCACGTTTTGATGGATTTGCTTTTGTCTATCACTGTCTCGCTACCAACCTCCAGGCGGCCAATCAGCTTGGGATCAATATTGTACTTTTCCAGCAGGGATTTGACAACTGTCAAGCTGAAACAACGTTTGTTCTTGAGCATACAGATACCAATAGAGCATTGCATGAAAAATATACGCATCAAAGATAACTGCTTCATGAATTATACTCGTCATGAAGTTCAGTCCCAATAAAAGAAGGTAACTGATAATAGGTCAGTAATTGTTCCAAGGGTGGCAATAGATATACCTCATCGAGATGACATCTTCCACCTCGCTGCAAAAGGCCATGCAATCTTGCCCAAGACCAATTGTGTACTTCCCCTTGCTAACTCCGTCATGAGCCTCCAGCGCTTCCTGCAGCCATTAGTTCAACGCATCAGTATTCAACTCTGCATCCAGCAGCATTGAGCCGATACAGCAAATTATCCATGCATTCATTACGCGTAACCCCTCCAATGCCACATCAAAACACCCTTGCTCGATCTGTAACAAACGGGATACAATACCAGGCATGTGCAGCATCTGGCAGGACGTATGTCAGAGTCAAACTAATCCAAATATTCCCCGAGTAAAACACCATCACCGCCCATGATCCACAATTCCGCACGGAGATAGCAACCTCCGAATCGAGGTCTCAATTTCCGGCAACAATTCCAGCGCGGCGATCTCAAATTCTCAACAACCCGAAAACCCGCCCGTCTGGCTAAACCCCCCGCGGCGATTGCCCGGAAACTAACCCAAAATACCAAATCACCCGAGATCCCGACGGCGCGACACTCGGAGCCTCAGATCAGCCACGTTCGCAAAGTCACACGACGGCGACAAGTCGAGCGGGGGGCGACAGGAACAGCAGCTCACCTGCTGGACGCAGGTGGGAGGGAAGTACATGTCCATGGCGAGGATCCCGACATCCTTGCACTCCATCTCGAGATCCCACCTCCTGCTCCGAGAGCTCGATTCGCTTCCGCGGGCTCTGGAAGTGGCTGGTTCGTGGGGAACGTGAGAGAGTCTGCGTGACTTTGGTAATGCCGTGGACGCGGAGCACGTCGGGGATAATATACGAGCTCTGCTGTCTTCGCCCCCTCCCCTCGTCGTGGAGCCGGTCCTTGCGATTTGTGAGCTGGCCAGGGCTCACATGGAAGAAAACATTTTACAACTTTGACACTACATATGTATATATATCGGTTTTGCTAACTGAGAATTAGCTTAGTTCTCAGTCAACTTTTGAACCATTAGATTTAGCGTTAAGATTCGTGACGCTAATTGTCGTTTGTCTTATGCGCGTCGCGCGGAGTGGAGGTACGTACGCTTGGGCCTTTCTTTATTTTCTTTCTACCGTCCCTCTACTCACCATGGGCCTTGTTTTCCTTTTTCTTTTTATTGAAGAAGTTGGGCCTTATACACGTTTTGTTCTAGATATATTCCCTTGTTTTCTTTACAGAGAGCAAACGTACTCTTGTATTTTTCTATCGGTTTGCTAAGCAGCTGAGAGGAATCGATTGGTATATCTAGAGTACAATCAATCCATCCAAAGTTTAAAGTTTGCATGATGAGATTTTTTTCTTTTTGTCTATAGATTTGGGCCGCATGCATGTGTGAAGTTTTTTTTTTTGTTCTGTTGATATTTTTCTAAAGGAAGTGCAGGATAATCTCTTTTTGTTTTTGTATTTGTTTTGTATTTTCATGTACTTATTTTTTCTTTCCTCATTATATTTTTGGTTTTGCTGAGAATTAGTCAGTGCTCAGTCAACTGTACGACCGTCAGATATTGTGCGGAGATTCGTGCAAATTTTATTGTTTGTCTTTTACTTTTTATTATCTTGCACAGGCTACTAACAGTTTTTGGCCAGCCCAACAAAATGAGGGATTCGTTGAAAATAACTTCTATTGGCTAGATTCAAAGTTGCGACTTCCAGTGGTCCACATGAACATACTAACCACCACGATAGAAGCTACGTGTTTACTTACATTAGGAACCGATACACTTTGGTTTGTATTTTCCTTTTCCTTTTTTCTCTTTTTTCTTCATGATACGACAAAGGTGACAGTTTTACCTTCATATTTTGTCGGTTTTGTTTTTACCTTGACCTTTTTTATTTATCTTTATTTTTTTCCCGAAACGTTGGCTGAGTTTGTTATTTGTTTGCTGGGCCTTTTTTGTGGTCCGACTGAGTTTTTTTCTGGAGAGTGCAAAATAAATAACTGGACTCGGCTGGGTATTTGATGGGTTTTTGGTTGGCTTTTTGCGGTTCGACTGGATTTTTTTTCTTTTGTAGTTTGCGAATTAGATAACGGGCTGGTGTTGGGTTTTGTTTGGTCCGTCTTTTGTTAATTTTTGTCTTTTTTTCATGAAAAATTGAATTATCTTATCGGGTTATTGAGTCAATGTTTGTTTGTGTGACCACTGAAATTTTTAAGATTTTTTGTTAACTTTATTTGTGTTGCAAGCATTCTAAAGGTAGATTTTTTATCCATATGTAGTTTCTTTTAGTGTAATGTGTCAAATGAGTTTTTGTGAAGGTTTTTTTTAACGTGATAAAAAATTAGATTTTTTATTCTGTTTGGCTAGGATGATTTAAAGAAATGGATTTTTTGGTTTCGTGATTGTCTTTTTTGGGTTTGTGTTTTCAAGTTTGATATGACATTTTGTTGTTGATTTTATATTTTTTTGTCATGTTAATTTTCGAATAGATGTCGTGCTTTTTTAGAAGTACCCGTCCAGTGTGAGAAGGGTTTTGCAGAAGATTTTTTTCATACGTTGGGACTTTTGATGTCAACTATATAAACCAGGTCTATGTGAGATGTACCAGGAGATTACCACATAAGAGGAAGTTGAATTTTGCCGAGTCTAGAAGCCAGTTGCAACTGCATTTGTAAGTGAGATTTTTTTTATGCAGTTGCTACTGTACTTGCAACTGAAATTTTGGTATCAACATATTTTTTTTTTATTTAAGATTTTTTTGTTTTGTTTGTTGTAAGTCAGTTGCAACTGCGATTGCAACTGAGTTTTTTTGACGATATAAACCAGTTGCAACTGCACTTGCAACTGAGCTTTTCCCTTAGACAGACCAGTTGCAACTGCGCTTGCAATTGAGTTTTTTGCTGAGACAAGCCAGTTGCAACTGTGGTTGCAACTGAGTTTTTATTTACTTTTTTTTGTAAAATTTCCTTTTATTTTATTTTTATTTAACATTTTTTTTTGTTGCAAGTCAGTTGCAACTGTGATTGCAATTGAGTTTTTTTGACGATATAAACCAGTTGCAACTGTAATTGCAACTGAGTTTTTCTGCAGGCCAGTTGCAACTGAGTTTTTAATTATTTTTTTGTTAAATTTACTTTTATTTTATTTTCATTTAACATTTTTTTGTTTTTGTAAGCCAGCAGCAACTTCGATTGCAACTGAGTTTTTTTGACGATATAAACCAGTTTCAACTGCACTTGCAACTGAGTTTTTCCCCTTGACAGGCCAGTTGCAACTGCGCTTGCAACTGTGTTTTCTCTGATGCAGGATCAGTTGCAACTGAGTTTTTTAATTATTTTTTTGTTAAATTTCCTTTTATTTTATTTTTTTTACTTTTTTTTTGTTTTGTTTGTTGTAAGTGAGTTGCAACTGCGATTGCAACTGAGTTTTTGTGACGATACAAACCAGTTGCAACTGCACTTGCAACTGGGTTTTTCCCTTAGACAGACCAGTTGCAACTGCGCTTGCAATTGAGTTTTTTGTTGAGACAAGCCAGTTGCAACTGTGGTTGCAACTGAGTTTTTAATTACTTTTTTTGTTAAATTTCCTTTTATTTTATTTTATTTTATTTTTATTTAACATTTTGTTTTGTTGCAAGTCAGTTGCAACTGTGATTGCAATTGAGTTTTTTTGACGATATAAACCAGTTGCAACTGCAATTGCAACTGAGTTTTTCTCTGAAGCAGGCCAGTTGCAACTGAGTTTTTAATTATTTTTTTGTTAAATTTACTTTCATTTTATTTTTATTTAACATTTTTTTGTTTTGTTTGTTGTAAGCCAGCTGCAACTTCGATTGCAACTGAGGTTTTTTGACGATATAAACCAGTTGCAACTGCACTTGCAACTGAGTTTTTCCCCTTGACAGGCCAGTTGTAACTGCGCCTGCAACTGAGATTTCTCTGATGCAGGACCAGTTGCAACTGCGCTTGCAACTGAGTTTTCTCTGAGGCAGGTCAATTGCAACTGCACATGCGACTGAGTTTTTTAATTACTTTTTTTGTTAAATTTCCTTTTATTTTATTTTATTTTTATTTAACTTTTTTTTTTTTTTGTAAGTCAGTTGCAACTACGATTGGAACTGAGTTTTTTTTTACGATATAAACCAGTTGCAACTGCACTTGCAACTGAGTTTTTCTCTTAGACAGACCAGTTGCAACTTCGCTTGCAATTGAGTTTTTTTGCTGAGACAAGCCAGTTGCAACTGTGGTTGCAACTGAGTTTTTAATTACTTTTTTTTGTTAAATTTCCTTTTATTTTATTTTTATTTAACATTTTGTTTTGTTTTGTTTGTTGCAAGTCAGTTGCAACCGTGATTGCAATTGAGTTTTTTTGACGATATAAACCAGTTGCAACTGAGTTTTTCTCTGAGGCAGGCCAGTTGCAACTGAGTTTTTAATTATTTTTTTTGTTAAATTTACTTTTATTTTATTTTTATTTAACATTTTTTATTTTTGTTTTTGTTTGTTGTAAGCCAGCTGCAACTTCGATTGCAACTGAGTTTTTTTGACGATATAAACCAGTTGCAACTGCACTTGCAACTGAGTTTTTCTCTGAGGCAGGCCAGTTGCAACTGAGTTTTTAATTATTTTTTTGTTAAAATTACTTTTATTTTATTTTTATTTAACATTTTTCTATTTTTGTTTTTGTTTGTTGTAAGCCAGCTGCAACTTCGATTGCAACTGAGTTTTTTTGACGATATAAACCAGTTGCAACTGCACTTGCAACTGAGTTTTTCCCTCTTGACAGGCCAGCTACAACTGCGCTTGCAACTGAGTTTTCTCTGAGGCAGGTCAGTTGCAACTGCGCTTGCGACTGAGTTTTTTAATTACTTTTTTTTGTTAAATTTCCTTTTATTTTATTTTTATTTAACATTTTTTGTTTTGTTTGTTGTAAGTCAGTTGCAACTGCGATTGGAACTGAGTTTTTTTGACGATATAAACCAGTTGCAACTGCACTTGCAACTGAGTTTTTCCCTTAGACAGACCAGTTACAACTGTGGTTGCAATTGAGTTTCTTGCTGAGACAAGGCAGTTGCAACTGTGGTTGCAACTGAGTTTTTAATTACTTTTTTTTGTTAAATTTCCTTTTATTTTATTTTTATTTAACATTTTGTTTTGTTTTGTTTGTTGCAAGTCAGTTGTAACTGTGATTGCAATTGAGTTTTTTTTACGATATAAACCAGTTGCAACTGCAATTGCAACTGAGTTTTTCTCTAAGGCAGGCCAGTTGCAACTGAGTTTTTAATTATTTTTTGTTAAATTTACTTTTATTTTATTTTTATTTAACATTTTTTTATTTTTGTTTTTGTTTGTTGTAAGCCAGCTGCAACTTCGATTGCAACTAAGTTTTTTTTTGACGATATAAACCAGTTGCAACTGCACTTGCAACTGCGTTTTTCCCTTTTGACAGGCCAGTTGCAACTGCACTTGCAACTGAGTTTTTCCCTTTGACAAGCCAGTTGCAACTACGCTTGCAACTGAGTTTTCTCTGAGGCAGGTCAGTTGTAACTGCGCTTGCAACTGATTTTTTTAATTACTTTTTTTTGTTAAATTTCCTTTTATTTTATTTTTATTTAACATTTTTTTGTAAGTCAGTTGCAACTGCGATTGCAACTGAGTTTTTTTGACGATATAAACCAGTTGCAACTGCACTTGCAACTGAGTTTTTCCTTTAGACAGGCCAGTTGCAACTGCGCTTGCAATTGAGTTTTTGCTGAGACAAGCCAGTTGCAACTGTGGTTGCAACTGAGTTTTTAATTACTTTTTTTTGTTAAATTTCCTTTTATTTTATTTTTATTTAACATTTTTTTGTTTTGTTTGTTGCAAGTCAGTCGCAACTGTGATTGCAATTGAGTTTTTTTGACGATATAAACCAGTTGCAACTGCAATTGCAACTGAGTTTTTCTCTGAGGCATGCCAGTTGCAACTGCGCTTGCAACTGAGTTTTTAATTATTTTTTTGTTAAATTTACTTTTATTTTATTTTTATTTAACTTTTTTTTTTTGTAAGCCAGCTGCAACTTCGATTGCAACTGAGTTTTTTTGACGATATAAACCAGTTGCAACTGCACTTGCAACTGAGTTTTTCCCTTTTGACAGGCCAGTTGCAACTGCACTTGCAACTGGGTTTTTCCCTTTGACAGCCAGTTGCAACTGCGCTTGCAACTGACTTTTTCCCTCAGACAGGCCAGTTGCAACTGCGATTGCAACTGAGTTTTAATTACTATTTTTTTGTTAAATTTCTTTTTATTTTTTATTTAATGTTTTTGTGTTTTTGTTTGTTTTGGAAGCCAGTTGCAACTGCGATTTTACAAATGAAATTTTTCCTGAGATAGTCCTGTGGCAACTGCGCTTGCAACCGAGTTTTTCCCTGAGACAGGCCGCTTGTAACTGAGTTTTAATTACTATTTTTTGTTAAATTTTTTTATATTTTATTTAATGTTTTTGTGTTTTTTGTTTGTTTTTGGAAGGCAGTTGCAACTGTGATTGCAAATGAGTTTTTTTCCTGAGATAGGCCAGTTGCAACTGCGCTTGCAACTGAGTTTTTTCTCTGAGATATGCTAGTTGCAACTGCGATTGCAACTAATTTTTTTTTCTGAGATAGGCCAGTTGCAACTGCGATTGCAATTTGAGTTTTTTATTATTTTTTTGTTATTTTTTCTTATTGAACTTGATATGTTTTTGTTTGCGGTTTTGCTAGTTCTCAGCTAGTTGAGAATTAGCTTAGTGCTCAGTCAAGTTTTTAGCAACCCGTTGCGGCGTTGAGATTCGTGGAGTTTAGGTTGTTTTGTCTCATCGCTAGCTACCTGTACGACGTATACGTACGTTTTATGGGCCTTTATTTTCCTCTATCATCTATGCACAGTTCACATAATGGGCTTTTTTTTTCCTTTTTTCTTTTTTCTCTACATAGTTGGGCCCTATGCACGCTTGTGGACTTTTGGTTTCTACATATATGTTCTGTTGTTTTGTTTTTTTAGGGGAAGAACGTACTCTTGTATTTTTATTGTGTATTATTTTTTATTTTTTGTACTTATTTCCTTTTTCTTTTCATTATATGTTCATCTTTCCCCTACTAAATCCATGTGGGGTTGGGTATGCCTTTCTTGTGTCGTATTTCTTCATTTTCTTCTTGGTAATTTTTCGTGATGCAATTACAAGAATTTGCTATGTGCCTGTTTTGTCGGTCGCAAGTCAAGTTGCAACGGAGATTTTTGTCATTTGTAATTTAGGTTGGAGCTGAGATTTTTTTAGTTACAAGTCAGGTTGCAACCGAGTTTTTTCTAGTTACAAGGGAGGTTGCAATTGAGATTTTTTTCTAGTTGCAAGTCGGGTTGCAACTAAGATTTTTTAGATCGCATCCGATTTTTTTTTTTTTGCAACTGAGATTTTTTTCCAGTTGCAAGTCAGGTTGCAACTGAGATTTTTTTTCCAGTTGCAACTCAGGTTGCAACCGAGTTGTTTTCTTCTAGTCGTGAGTGTTGTTTTTCCAGTTGCAAGTCGAGTTGCAACTGAGATTTTTTTTCAGTTGCAAATCGGGTTGCAACTAATTTTTTTCCAGTTGCAAGTCAGCTTGCAACGGATTTTTTTTATTGCAACTCAGGTTGCAACCGAATTTTTTTCTTCTAATCGTGAGTGAGTTTGCAGTTGAGTTTTTTTTAGTTGCAAGTCGGGTTGCAACTGAGATTTTTTTCCCAATTGGAAGTCGGGTTGCAACCAATTTTTTTCCAATTGCAAGTGAGGTTGCAACTGAGATTCTTTTTCCGGTTGCAAGTCGAGTTGCAAACGAGATCTTTTTTTTCAGTTGCAAGTCGGTTGTCACTGGGTTTTATTTCCAGTCGCATGTCCAATTGTGACTGAGAATTTCCAGTTGCAAGTCGGGTTGCAACTGGGTTTTTTTTTCCAGTTGCAAGTCAGGTTGCAACTGAGAATTTCCAATTGCAAGTCAGGTTGCAAGTGAATTTTTTTTCCAATTTCAAGTTCCGTTGTAACTGAGAATTTCCAGTTGCAACTCGGGTTGCAACTGATTTTTTCCCCAATAGAAAATCGAATTGCAATTGATTTTTACTATTTACAGTTGCAAGTCAGATAAAATTTTCCGGTCGTAAGTCGTTTTAACTGAGAGTTTATTCAGTTGTAAGTCAAGGGGTGCAAACGGGGAAAATGTGATTAATTGTTGGAGTTGTGTCGTGAGTTGCAACTATGATCTCCTAACATAAACTAGTTTTTGTTTTCTGATTTTCATTTTTTTTGTATGTATCATGTATTATTGTTGGGTAGTTTTTTTACATGTTACTGAAAAAACTATGAAATTAGAACATATGCCCCAAAACGCTCGTAGGCCACCATGAAAATACGTGAGTAAAAATCTGAAGAAAATGATCGAAGTAAAATCATATGCTACGTCCATATTTTTTTAGGGCAGTAAGCTACAACTTAAGAAAAGAAAAATGGGCTGTTCGGTGATACATATCAGCCCAGCAGCCCAGGACATGCGATTCGTGCTCCAGACTGCTTCCTAATATCAGATCGATCGGCAATAGAGAAAATCGCTCTAGAAATACGAAGATGACGTCAGCTAGCTGAGAATTAGCTTAATTCTCAGCTAGCTGAGCGTTAGACGGACCCTATATATATCGTTTTAATTGCAAATCCACTACAAAAATAGAATTTGCATCTAAAGAGGGCCATTATTTCTTTCCATTGTTTCCTCGGACGATGATTCTTATTCATGTGAACGTTGCACGCAACCATTAGGGGGAAAAACATCACATTAGATTTGTTTTCTTGGTCTTTGGAAAATAGGATAGTCTCCTTTCATACCAAAACGGAGGGAGTACTGTAAAGAAGAGGACTAGACACTCTGTCTAAAGCACCTTGAGTTTCAAGTATAAGAAACAAGTCATGTCTTACTGGTTGACCTGTTGACTTGATGGGTTAACTGTGACGACTTATTTAGCGGCTTGGAGATGGATTGAAGACGATGTCACAAGTATTATTTAGGATTTTTACATCGAAGGTAATGCCCATCCTAAGCTAAATGAGAATCTTATTGCTTGATCCCGAAGAAAGTTAATCATATGTTGCCACAAGATTTCCAGCCTATCAGTTTTTGTGGTGTTATTTGTAAAATTATCACAGAAACTCTGACTAGTAGGTTCCGAAGTTTCTTGCAGAGTTTGTATTCATAAAACCCAAAAAGAATATTTTTTTTCAAGGTTGAATGATTCAAATAATGTTGCTATAACTCAGGACTCAGGAGGTCACCCATCATTTCCAAATATCTTCTGGAAACAAACAACTTTTATGTTATGTATTGATCTTGCCAAAACATTCGATTGAACTAAGTGGGTTTGTATTGCTAGGGTTCTTGCACGTAAAGGGTTACATGGTCATTTCGTAGATTTGATCCATAAATGCACATCTCTACTACTTCATTTTATGTTATTATTAGTGGACAACCATTCGTTCCCTTTTGGAGCAGTCGAGGTCATTCAAGGTTGTCCTATTTCTGTCGGGGATGTAACCCCGGGTACCCCAAAGTTAATGGTTTTACGGAGTTAATAAAAGAGAGAAACTGGAAATATATGAGTAAAAGATAAAGAAAAGCAAAAGAGACCAGCCTGGGCCGAGATTGGCTGTGCCCAGGCCGGAATATCGTATGCTAGGCCGAAATAGGCCTTTACCGACATATCCACGTCCCGGCGACACTGTTCACCCCCGACATCCCCCGGCACTGTTCATCCGAGATAACGGCACTGTTCATCCGAGATGCCCGGGGGCACTGTTCATCCGAGATACCCGGCACTGTCCATCCGAGATACCCACCGGGCACTGTTCATCCGAGATGCCCGGGCACCGTTCATCCGAGATACCCGGCACTGTTCATCCGAGATACCCGACACATCCGAGAGACCCCGGTACTGTTCATCCGAGATACCCGTCATTGTTCATCCGAGATACCCCGGCACTGTTCATCCGAGGTACCCGGCACTGTTCATCCGACATACCCCCGACACTGTTCATCCGAGACACCCGACACTGTTCAGCCCTGACACTATTCATCCGACCTACCCGGCTGCTACTGATACTCCACCTCCGCATCATCCGTTCGGCCGAGACATCCAGGACCAGCATCTCCACTCCCCTTTTACCAGTATCCAGGTACTGAGACGCCCCTGGCTCGTACCTGTTACTGTTGCGGGTTGACTACGCAGGAACAAGACAAGGATGATGGCATAGGTAGCATGGCTACAGTGCCAGTGACTTGACAAGAGTACAACTGCATGACATAGGCGACAGTGCGGACAAGACCCCAGTAGTCAAATCAGCTATAGTACATGTACAGTGACCTGCGGGCCACCCCTTGTCCCCAGGGCTCCCCTTTATAAGGAGCACCAGGGGGAACGCTCCAGGCAGCTCCCGCACGGGCTGATTGGCCCCTTGGGCTCTTTCTTTCTCCCTTGCTCCCGTGAGCTCTCTCCCCATAGCTAGAGCAAGCCTCTTACATGCAACTCTTGCACAGCTCAAGGAGCATTTGTACAGACCGTATACAGAGGGAGAAATACACCAAATAGGCTAGATGCTGCAGTAGGGGTTTTATCTCTCACGAGAGCCCCGAAGCAGGGTAAATCCTTGTGTTCATCTGTTTGTCCGTGTGCGCTCTTCAGCGCGCTATCCCTCCCCGAATCCTCTAGCGTCCATCGGCCCCAACTTAAGCCTACCCCTAGGCATCTGTTGTTTCATACCACGACAATTTCACTGCCCTTATTTGTCGTTACAATTAATGATTTGTCACTTTCTATGCATGTATCTTTGGACTCGCATAATTTCGAGGTGATATCCCTAGGCATAGGTCGCACACCTATCCACTATGTAATGTTTGCATATGATATCACTATGTGTGGTTGGGCTTTCAATCAAGATGTGCACAACAACTCTTAGGTAATCAACCTTATTGTAATCATTCAAGTCAAACTCCAAACTGGACTAAATCTTCCATCTTGTTCACACCGAGTAACATAATAAACTTGTGATTAAAGTATATCCCCAACCCCTGATATGAATTCTTCCATTATCCTCTTATCTTTTGGGGTGCGCGGGGGGGGGGGGGATATTTTTGCTGGCTATGAGCTCTTTATTGACAGGTTCAAAGCCAAACTCATAGGTTACAAGGCAATTAGGCTTTCTGGTGTTGGATGGCTCAACCTTATAAAATATGTTATTTCCTTTGTACATCTGTGTTACATGACCTCTATTTTTCTTAGGCCTTCCGTAATGCATTGTATCTTATCGCGTTATCCTATGCAACGGCGAATTATAAGATACAACCTCTCTAATGTATGGTTTCTGAAGAGTTGTATGTAAATTTACTTGTATTTAATATTTTGACCTTATATTTGCGTTTGATTGGGTTAGGAACTTTTTCCCTATGATCTCGTGAGAGAGTTGTATGTTATATAAGATACAACCCAAATCTCTTTCTTCAATAAAGACAATGCCACATCAGCAAATTGCTTATGATACCACGCTAATATACAAGCATTAGGGATGACTTAGTTTAGCGTATCTCGTTGGAAGTCGGTCTCCCACGGAAGTTTGTGGTGCATCACCCCCGCCTCCGAGGGTACACGTGGACATGTTCTTGTAAGGAAAAATAGACGTCAACAGAGTTGACTATCTTCATAAGCTGGCAATGGAGAGTCAAGACCTCACTTTCTTCTAATGAATTGTGGGTCCAAGCCAAGGATCAAAAGAAAAAAAGTAGGATCATCAATTGATCCTCATACTATAATGGAGGACATGCACTGGCAGCGATAAAACGTGAGAACCACCGATCACACCTAATTTGGCACCATGATTTCTGCCACCCCACCAAGACAGGATGAAGCGTCCGATGACAAAACATCATATCTAGAGCCGACGATATATATATAACCTTACAAAAACACCACAGCCTAACAACTAAGTGCCACACTAGGCGGGGAGATTACTAATAACATTTAGAATCCCTTCTTGATTGCCTGCTTAAAATGTTGTTTCTAAACAAAGTACGTAAATTTATGTCACTCGAAGCATGGATTCATGGTATCATTGTGGTATTTACCATCTCAATGTGCGAGCTTCTGCCTATGGTAGTATAGTGCGTATGAAGATACCACGTCATATGAAAGAGAATGAATCCATGATGATCATAAAAAAAACTTACGCATGTTCCAAAATTGATGTTTGATTGGCTTTTTTATCAATAAATAAAATACATACACTATCATCACGCACACACAAAAAATTGAACAAAGATTAAACTTTTGAAGGTTAACAAAGTCACGACAAACGCAACATGTAACACACCAGCCACCCCTGGGCTGGCAGTCATTATCCCTGGCAACTCCCCAATATTTCTAAACTGCCCCGCAAACCAACACTAGTATTTCCCGTGCACTTTATCCTCGCTCATTCGCACCTAGGAAGAACTTTTGGGTCGGTCACCCATCCAATTATTACCCCTGACCGAACATGCTTAACGTCAAGATTCTATATATCGAGATGAGATTCCGTAAAAGAAGATGCACCTTGTTGTATGATTTTCTATCAATCGTGTTAAGCACTCGGCCAGGATGCCACACATCTCTATTAGTGATGAGTACATATTATAACCACTTAAGAAGTAGGTAAGACACACATAAGTCCAAATTTAGGTTTGATCTTTGATCCATGGTTGGCATATGTACAACAACTACCGCTAACCATCCAAGCAATATCTGGCATATTTCAATGCTATTTTTTGTTTGCAGTTAATCAGGAGAAGAGACAAAGAGAGAGGATGGGGAATGAGAAGGGATGGAGGAGGAAAAGGAGGGAGAAGGGAGCTTAATTACCATCAAAGTGGTGATTTCGATTGGGAGTGGAACATTAGGTGGTGGTCTACAACATGTTTTCCCTATATCAACGAGTAATATTGTTGTTGATCTACGAATATTGTTTTATTCTCCTTCACGATCCATTTAAAAAATCCCTGCTTAGTATTGCACATAACTAGGAGTAGGTCACTAATACGATGTAAACACATACAATCCTTTTGGCGTAGAATGTCATATTTCTAATGTTATTTACCAATTTCACGAACCTTGAACAACACACAAAAATACGTAAAAATGATATAGCCTATTTTGGATCAGGGCGTAGAAGAAAGGAGCCGAACGAAACACGTGAAGAGGGTATCGCGCCACCTTATGCGTGTCCTAGTCCTGGTGAAAGATCGATATGGTCTACTAGCGGGGCGGGGGGTGAATAGGCGACTACCAAATTTTACCCTTTTCTTTTTTATTAAGGCTTTAGCAATATATAACAAGGTTGACCATATGTGCAACTAGATGATAGCAACCTATGTGATACAAGCAAGATATGAAGCGCAACAGAAGCAAGTAGTAAAGGATAGAAATAACCGCAAAAGTGGACAGGAGGAGATGTTTCCCGTAGTTCCTTCCAAGGGAAGTACGTCTATGTTGGAGGGGCGTGGAGCCACCTAGACACTTCAATAGCACGGATGTGCTCACCCTATTCTCCGTGAGCTTCACCTGTAAGGGATTGGCTCGTTACACTATGATGTTGTCTTGAAGGCGTTGACCAAACCTTTACACCAGGTCGAGGTTCTCCACAATGAGTTGGAGACTCCCAACAATGTCCCGGAGCTCCTTACACCAAGGTGAAGCTTTCGAAACTCACAAAGTCTCATAGGGTTACAAGCAACCCAAGAAGAAACAAGATCCAGAAAGTTTAGTGAGGGGATAAAGGGGAATCAATTTCCGACTTCGTAGAAGTGTAGATCTAGGTCTTCTCCACCAAATCCTTGAAGGGCGTCAAGTTTGGGTGGAGGAAGAGAGAGATCGAGGCGTCTGAAGCTTTGTATTAATGTAGGAGAGAGAGTGAAGCACGAGCAAGCAGCTCCAAGGTAGGTGGAGGGGTATTTATAGCCCTCCCGGAAATTTGACCATTGATGTTGTGTTCCAGCCGGAACTTCCGGAACTTACACCGGAACTTCCGGTCAAAGTTCTGGACGAAGTCTAGCACCGAATTTGCTAGTGACTTAGCCAAAATTCCGGAGCCAGAAATATCCGGGGGGCAGAGCGGAACTTTCGTAGGGCAAAACTTTCGGCCTGTTCAAAGATCGATACAGTCGACTAGGGGGGGGTGAATAGGCGACTACCAAATTTTATCTTTTTCCTTTTAACTATGGCTTTCACAAAGTAATAGAAAGGTTGTCTAGATGTGCAACTAGATGATGGCAACCTATGTGATACGAGCAAGGTAAATAACGCAACCGAAGCAAGGTGTAAAGGATAGAAGTAACCACAAGATGGACACGAGGAGATGTTTCCCGTAGTTCCTTCCCAGTGAAAGGATCGGTATGGCCACCTAGGAGGGGGGGGGTGAATAGGTGATACTCAATTTTTAGTTCTTTTTCAAATTTAGGCTTGACACAAAGGTAAATTCTCTAGATATGCAACTAAGGTGAATTTACCTATATGACAAGTTAACACTAGACAAGGCACAAGAAACAAGTAAAGGCTAAGATAAGAAGTAACCGAACGGGAAGGATGCCGAGACACGGGGTTATTACCGAGTTCCTCCTTTTTAGGGGAGTACGTCTCGTTGGAGGGGTGTGAGCTTTCAAAGCTCAAGCGCCACAACTGGCCTCACCCTATTCTCCGATGAACCTCGCCAAGGTTTGGTTCACCTTCCACCATCGGAATCCTTCAAGGCGGAATCCGGAGTGTCGTGGTATTTCGCACGGCATATGCCACGGGGTGGCTTATTTGAGTGGAGCGACAGCGCGACGACGACGTTCCGGTAGGATTAGACACGAGCACGGCAAACACCGGACGTACCTGGTTCAGGGCCCTCGTGTGGAGGTAAAACCCCTACATCCTGCTTGTATCATGTATATGGTGGAGTATATGGTGTTACATGGTGGCTCCTGGAGCTATACAAGCTCTTAGCTTGAGAGCTTGAGCTGCCTACATGGGTGCTTGAGAGAAACGTGAGCTAGTACGTGAGTGATTGAGTGAGGGGCTAGCCGGTACGTGAGTGTGAGTGAGCCAAATGAGAGCATGAGGCTTGGCCTGCTCGTTCTCCCTTGCCTAGAAGAGGCTCCCTGGTGCATCTTATAAATTGATGCCTAGGGGACAAGAGGGGGCCCGCGGTGACATGTGTATAGTGGCACACTGTGGCGCATAATGTTTGTTGTTCATCAATAGTGTTTTTCCTTCAATGACGTCGTGTACAGTGTTCGGGTATGGGTATGGCTTGTCTTGTCAGCGTGTGTCCGATGGGACGCTGTGGTTGACTTCACGTAGCAGGTGCGCAACCGGCCGGAGGACGGGCAGCCGGAGTCAGTCAGATGGCGGCGGGCAGCCGGATGGAGGGCAACCGGAGGCGGCAGCTGGACTTGCTTCTTTTGTTCTCTTGTCGCGACGTGGACTTTGGTAACCCTGGGTTTATTCCCCTGACACTAGCCTCTGAGCCTCCGGGTGACTCGAAGAGTCGGGCGGAGGTTCTTCATTGTTGTTGTAGTGGATGGTGCTGTCATGCTCGCCCTACGCTCGCGGACGTCGAGTCCTGCCAGATGCGGACGTGGGGTCCGCCGGCCGAGGGGCGCGGAGCTCTGCGTATTTTCCCTGTTACATCAAGTAAACAAACTGAATTTGCAACTGTGCTGAGTAAAATATTGGGGATGCCGAGTGATTATTTGTATGCATGGGTGATGCCGGCTCGCCTTTGCCCGGTTCCTTTGATCCTTTTTCTCGTGCACTTAGCCGCCCGGGCGTAGGCTCTTGCCAGCCGAACTGCCGGGTTACGGTCTGTGGCTAGAACCGAAGAGATGTCGGGGCATGCGCGGCACGGTACTTAGATCTAGAAGCTGGATAGAGGCGATTCGGCGAAACGACGGTTACTCCTTTCTTGGATGTTTTTCGCGTCCAAGCGACCTCAGGCTTTTGCTCTTGCTAGCCGGGCTGCCGGGTTGCGGTCTGCGGCTGGAACCGAAGAGTGGGCCTCTGGTGCCGTATACGCTACTATGCCGGTCGAAAAAATGTGCTACTGGCGAGATGGACAACTTTTGGTCGGCAAGTGACCGAGTGGTGAGAGCTAGGACCAGCCTCCAGGTGTCTCCCGAGGGGGTCCGAGCCGATGCGTTAAGAAATAAAAATGCGGAGCCGGAAAGTCACTTAGTTGTTCTTATGCCGTAGTCGGGGATGCGGTTCGGGTCGTTGAAGCAGGGACGTCGGCGCAGTCGGAGGAGGCCGGCTAGACAGCCAACCGGGCAGCCGGATTGGCCTTAAGCCGGATCAGGACGCAGCCGGCCTGGCATCCAAACGTGGCAGCCGGTCGGACCCAGCCGGTCGGGCATCCAAACGGGGCGCAGCCAGCCTGGACCTAGCCGACTAGGGAACCAAACGCGCTGGAACAGGCCGGTACGACTTCCTTTTCTTCTCTTTATTTTCTTCTTTTTCTTTTTCTTTCCCGCTGCCGGCCAGGGCCAGCGGAGGCGGGGGAGCCGGCCAGCCGGGGAGGCCAGAGCTGGCAGGCAAAGGAGTGGGGAGGCCGGCGTCGGGCAGGCGGAGGAGCAGGGAGCCGGCCAGCTGGGGAGGCCAGAGTCGGGCAGGCGCAGCCGACGAGGCGAGGCCAGAGGATGGGAAGGTGGCCAGCGCGGGGCCGGTGACGGGGCGCGGGAGCCGGGTAGCCGGGGCGCGCTGGGTGCAGCCGGACGCGGGCAGCGAGGGACTTGTACGGGCGAGGTCGAGGTCGAGGCGGGGCTGGCCGAGGCCGAGGCGGGCGCGGGCGCAGCCGGCCGAATCGCACGGGCGAGGTCGACGCAGGCGCGGGCGAGGCGTGAGTCGACGGGAGGGAGCCGGAGGAGCAAGGGCTGCAGGAGCTTGGCGGAGAAACTCGGGCGGCAGCGGCCACCGACGGGCGCGAGGAGGAGATGCGGGCGCGGCCGTCGACAGAGGAACGGCGCGGGCGAAGCAGCTCGGGCGGAAGCGCCCGGGTAGAGAAGCTTGGGCGCGGCCGAGCCTCCGGGCCTCTCCGCCGGGCGCGCAGGGGTGAGGGAGAGCAGCGCATGCGCCGACGGGCGCGGGCGCAGCCGGCCAGGAGAGCTCGGGCGGAGGCGCGCCGGCGAGGCAGCAGCGTGGGCGCCGACGGGCGCGCAAGGGTGTGGTCGTGGGGACACATGATTCGCGGTTAGGTGAAGGAGATTGGCAGCACAGAGCAGCATGTGCGGCCGCGACCGGACGAGGACGACGCGGACGCGAGCATGTTCCACGGTGACGCCGAGCCTCCGAGCTTCTTCGGGAGAGGGAATGGCGAGGAGTTGCGACAACGATGATGACGAGTGGTCCCGCTGGGAACGGGATTCCGGTCACCGCTAGCCCCTACCTGGCGCACCAAATGTCGTGGTATTTGGCACGGAATATGCCACGGGTGGCTTATTTGAGTGGTAGCGACAGCGCGGCGACGACGTTCCGGCGGGATTAGGCACGAGCACGGCAAACACCGAGACGTACCCAGGTTCAGGGCCCTCGTGTGGAGGTAAAACCCCTACATCCTGCTTGTATCATGTATATGGTGGAGTATATGGTGTTACATGGTGGCTCCTGGAGCTATACATGCTCTTAGCTTGAGAGCTTGAGTTGCCTACATGGGTGCTTGAGAGAAACGTGAGCTAGCTAGTACGTGAGTGATTGAGTGAGGGGCTAGCCGATACGTGAGTGTGAGTGAGCCAAATGAGAGCATGAGGCTTGGCCTGCTCGCTCTCCCCTGCCTAGAAGAGGCTCCCTGGTGCATCTTATAAACTGATGCCCATGGGACAAGAGGGGGCCGCGGTGACATGTGTATAGTGGTGCACTATAGCGCATAGTGTTTGCTGTTCATCAATAGTGTTTTTCCTTCAATGACTTCGTGCACAGTGTTCGGGTATGGGTATGGCTTGTCTTGTCAGCGTGTGTCCGATGAGACGATGTGGTTGACTTCACGTAGCAGGTGCGCAACCGGCCGGAGGACGGGCAACCGAAGTCGGGCAGCCGGATGGCGGGCAGCCGGACTTGCTTCTTCTGTTCTCTTGTCGAGACGTGGACTTTGGTAACCCAGGGTTTATTCCCCTGACACGGAGCCTTTACAACATTCTTGGTGCACAACCCACAAATGGTTGGGGGCTCCCAAGTCAACTACCTGTAGCAATCAACAAGTGAGTACAACAAGAGGCTAGGCTTTCCCAAAGGAAACCCTAGCAAATGGTCCCTCAAGTGAATGAGGGGGAAATGAAAAACGGCTTGGTGAAGATGTAGATCGGGGCCTTCTCCTTCAATCCTCCAAAGATCAACAAGTTTGGGTGGATGGATTGGGAGATCTATGAGCTTTGAGCTTGCAACAATGAGGCGTCTTCAATTCTGGGCGAGCTAGCTGGCTGGAGGTAGGTGGAGGGTATTTATACCCCTTCACGAAATGTAGCCGTTGCAGAAAAATAACCCCGGAGACTCCGGTCTGTGGAGACCGGAGACTCCGGCCTGGGCGGAGACTCCGGCCCTTAGGGAGGGCGGAGACTCCGGCCTGACCGGTGACTCCGTTCCACTTCCGGGGTACTTCTGGACGCGATACAAGGACTGCCGTCGAAGGGGGCGCTGAGCTCCAAAATTGAGGGGCGGAGACTCCGGTACCCCTGAGTGCGGAGACTCCGGTGTGGGCCACCGGAGACTCTGGCCTCAGGGCACCAGAGACTCCGGTCTAGAAGTTCCTGCTGCAACCTTTTCCCACACAAATGTTTTGATGCATTATATAGATATCTCTTTTAATTCCTGCATCACTTGGCAATAAATTAGTGTAATTCTAGTGTTGTTGCCTAACATACAAAACACAAAGAGATGTTCTTTCAGTGTGGAGCCACCTATACACTCCAATAGCACGGATGTGCTCACTCTATTCTCCGTGAGCTTCACCCGTGAGGGATTGGCTCGTTCCACTATGAGGTGGACTTGACGGCGTTGACCAAGCCTTTACGCCAAAGTCGGGGAACTCCACAATGAGTTGGAGCCTCCCAACAATGTCCCGGAGCTCCTCGCAACAAGTTGAGGCTCCGAAACCCACAAAGCATACTAGGGTTTGATACGTCTCAAACGTATCTATAATTTTTGACGTTCCATGCTTGTTTTATACCAATTGCTACATGTTTTGCATCTACTTTATATCACTTTTATACATTTTTTGGGACTAACCTATTAACAAGATGCCGAAGTGCCAGTTCCTGTTTTCTGCTGTTTTTGTATTCCAGAAAAGCTAGTCTGGAAATATTCTCGGAATTGGACGAAACTTCACGGGGTCCCTATTTTACCAGAACACACCTGACGGACCAAAGGAGCAACGAGAGGATCCACAGGGGCCCCACACGCCACTAGGGCGCGGGCCCCCCCTGCCGCGCCTAGGGTGGTGTGGGCCCCTCGGGGGTCGTCAGCCGCCGCCCTTTCGCCTACTTATTCCCCCCGACGCGAAAACCCTAAGTGCCTGAGCAAATATCCACGAAAAGTTCCAGAGACGCCGCCGCCGTCAACCCTAGCTCGGGAGGGTTCAGAACCTCTTCCCGGCACCCTGCCGGAGAGGGGAATCGTCACCGGAGGCTTCTACATCGCCATGCCTGCCTCCGGAGTGATGCGTGAGTAGTTCATCCTTGGACTACGGGTCCATAGCAGTAGCTAGATGGTTGTCTCTCCACTTTGTGCCATCATGTTTAGATCTTGTGAGCTGCCCTACATGATCAAGATCATATTATTGTAATGCTACATGTTGTGTTTGCTGGGATCCGATGAATATTGAATACTATGTCAAGTTGATTATCAATCTATCTTATATGTTATTTAAGATCTTGCATGCTTTCCGTTACTCGTAGATGCTTTGGCCAAGTAGATGCTTGTAACTCCAAGAGAGAGTATTTATGCTAGATAGTGGGTTCATGCCTCCGTTTAATCTGGGACAGTGACAGAAAGTTCTAAGGTTGTGGATGTGCTGTTGCCACTAGGGATAACCTAACGATGCTATGTCCACGGGCATATGTGTTTGTTTACATTACGCGCTTTACTTAATGCAATTATCCGTTGCTTGCAACTTAATACCAACGGGGGACTCGGATGACAACCCGGCGGTGGATTATTAGTCATAGATGCTGTTGGATAACGGTCTATGTATTTGTCGTAATGCCCAATTAAATATCATAGTAGTCATCATGTCATGTATATGCATTGTCATGCGCTCACTATTTGTCAATTGCCCAGCTGTAATTTGTTCACCCAACATGTTAGTTATCTTTTATGGAGAGACACCACTAGTGAACTGTGGACCCCGGTCCATTCTTTTACACTGATTAAACAACCACAAACTGCAAACTGTTCCTTTTTCATTCTCTGCAATTTAATACTCATTTTCCACACCATACGTTTAATCCTTTGTTTTCAGCAAGCCGGTGAGATTGACAACCTCACTGTTTCGTTGGGGCAAAGTAGTTTGATTGTGTTGTGTGCAGATTCCACGTTGGTGATCGTATTGCGCCGTGCGAGCCACCAACAACCTTCTGAAGAGTTGCTGCTCCTACTGGTTCGATAACCTTGGTTTCTTTCTGAGGGAAAACTTGCTGCTGAACTACATCATACCTTCCTCTTGGGGTCTCCCAACGACGTGTGATTCACGCCATCAAGCTTTTTCTGGCGCCGTTGCCGGGGAGACAGCAGTCTTCTGCAAGGGGAGTTTCACGCTTCCAATCTCTTTACTTTGTTTTTGTCTTGCTTAGTTTATTTTATTTTATCTTGTTTGCTTTCAATTATCAAAAACACAAAAAAATTAGTTACTTGCATTTAGTTTATTTTCAGTTTTGTTTTCTGTTAGTTATCATGTCTGGTTCGGCTCATCATGTTTCGGTTCCTGAAGTTGAGGTTCGATCTTTTAAGCAACAAAGTGGAGAAAGTTTGAAAGATGCTTGGTATAGAATCAGCGATGCTCATCGTAGGTGTACTAAAAAATATTCCACTATGATCCTGCTTAGAAATTTTTATGTTGGCATAACTAGCTGGTATAGATATGTCTTGGACACTTTGACGGGAGGTAACTTTCTTGGTACCCTGCGTTGGAAGCTAGTTATATTATTGAGAGTCTAGTAGGAACACCACCTGTTAGTAACATTAAAAATGAGATCACCTTGGAAGATGTTATAAAGAAATTGGAGTCTATAGAGAAAAATTTGCCAAATCTCCTTGATAGTACTAGCAAAGTTGATGAATCACTGGGAACCATTAATGAAAGAATTGCTGTTTTAGAAACTAGTACTATTCAAGATAATCAAAATCTTAGGATTGGTGAATTAGAGGAGGCTATGGATGTAATAAGTTCTACTTTTACCTCTTTAAACTAAAAAGCAAAAGGCTTTTGTGGGGAGAGAGCAAAAATTTATGTATGTGCCAAAAATTTCTAAACCAAAACCCACGGGTGTGTTTAAAACGGATAACGTGTTCAATGAGCTTGAGGGTGAGTCACATAATGGTCTATTTAAATTTTCTTCCCAAGAATTACGTAAACTGAAAAGTCCTAGTGTGACAAACCCTGTTCTTGATGAAGCTTTTGATGAATTAGACCTTTCTTCACTTGGTAATACTTGATGCATGCTTTGTGCCTAGCTAAAAGGCGTTAAAGAAAAGCGCTTATGGGAGGCAACCCATTATTTTTTTTCTGCAATTTTTCTTTTATTGAGTCAAGGAGGATGTTTACTTCTGTAGCAACTCCTTTGTATCTTTATTTTCTCGCATTGTTGTGCCAAGAGTAGCCTCTAATGTTAAGATGATGCTTAATTTTGATTGCTGCGCAGAAACAGATTTTTGCTGTTCACTGTACGAAATTCCTAAAATCACCAGATTGTTAATTAAATCTGAAATTTTTGTGCGTAATCTTTATGAATGTCTGAATCTTTCATTAGTTCAGAGTTTTCGATCTGAGCGTCGTAAGTGCCTCGAAAAAATTCGTCTTTGCGGACTGTTCTGTTTTAGACAGATTATGCCTTTTTATTTTGCATTCTCTCTTTTACTAGTGTTGAGTGAAATTCTTTTTTGGGTGGAAGAGCTTCACATAACATCAGTGGCTGTAGCTAATGTTTAAAGTAACAAATCATATTGCGTCTTATAGAACATGTGATTTTTGATTATGCACTAACCCTCTAATGAGATCTACTTTGAGTTTGGTGTGACGGAAGTTTTCAAGGGTCAAGAGAGAAGGATGATATAATAGGATCAAGAAGAGTGAAGAGCTTAAGCTTGGGGAGGCTCCCATGGATCTCCCCAGCATATTTCAAGAAGACTCAAGCGTCTAAGCTTGGGGATGCCCAAGGCATCCCCTTCTTCATCGTCAAAATTATCAGGTCATCTCTAGTGAAACTATATTTTAATTCTTTCACATCATATGTGCTTTTCTTGGAGCGTCTGTGTGCTTTTATTTTCAGTATTGCACTTTTATTTTCAATAAAGCTTGACTGGACCCTAGCATTCTTGATTGGGAGAGAGACACGCTCCGCTTTTTCATGAGAATACTCCTATTCTTCACTTATATTTGTTGAGTATTCATATCTAGCGCTGTTCAGCTTTTAGCTCTTGTTTTCATGTATCTCTTGTCAGAGCTATTAGCTTTCTTTTGTAGAAAGTACTCTCTTGCTTCACTTATATTTGTTTGGAGAGTTGATGAAATAAATTGATTGGTGTTTGGTTGGTTCAGAAAATGTTGCATGTGGTAATTGGTATAAGGAAAAACTTGCTTAATCTTGTAGATCACTAATGGATAACTTGATGCTTGTCAATTGTTTTGAGTTAACAAGTAGATCATGATTAAATTGTGCATCACATGAGTTAAGCCTATTAGTGAAGAACTACCGTAAAGCTTGTTGAAAATTTGGTTTGCATCGGTGGTATCTCTAAGGTCTAGATATTTTCTAATAACAGGGTTTGGTTAACAAGGAAGACGGTATGAAGTCTTATAACGTTTGCAATATGTTTGTCATATAAAACTTGGTGTACGGGTTGATATTCTTGTTTGCTTACATAACCTTGCTAGCCTAAACTCTGTACTGAGAGGGAATGCTTCTCGTGCATCCAAATCCTTGAGCCAAAATCCATGCCATTTGTGTCCACCATAACTACCTATATGTGGTATTTCCTTGCCACTCCAAGTAAATTTTTCATGTGCTACCTTTAAATTATTCAAAATGTTATTATTCCCTTTTTGTGTCAATGTTTACTAGCTCATGAGGAATTAGTGTGGTTATTCTTTATTCTATTTGTGAATGGACTTTTACACCTGGACTAGTGGCATATACATCCGCTTATCCAATAACTTGCAAAAAGAGCTGGCAACGGGGTGCCCAGTCCCAATTAATTACAACTTTAACCAATTAATTCTCTTCACACTTTTGCCCTGATTCATCAGTAAGCAATGACAAACAGTGAAATACCTGAATGTGTGTAAACCAAAGAGAAAGAGGGATGATCTGCCTTGCTGGTAGAAATAACGTCCTTCATGGGAGCCGCTCTTAAAAGTCCGTTGACAGGTAGAATACTGTTCTCACCCGCTACCATTCGTTGACAATTAACAAACACCTCTCAAAAATAGATACTCCTCCATGGTATGTGATTGATGGAAGGCACCCGAGGATTCGGTTAGCCATGGCTTGTGTTAGCAAGGTTGGGAGGAGTATCAAATATTTTATGCAATCTCTATATGCTTTCAAAAACCTAAAAGCTCTAGCACATGATTTAATCCCTGCTTCCCTCTGCGAAGGGCCTTTCTTTTACTTTTATGTTGAGTCAGTTTTCCTATTCTTTCTGTCTTCCACAAGCAAACACTAGTGTCAACTTTGTTACAACATGCGTTATATGCAATGTATTGGACTTGTTATACTACTTTGTGTTGACAATATCCATGAGATAAATATGTTGAAAGTTGAAGCAAATGCTGAAACTAATTCTTCCTTTGTGTTGATTAAATACCTTTTATTAGAAACTATTGCTTTATGAGTTAACACTTATGCAAAACTGTTTGATGCTTGTCTCGAAAGTACTATTCATGAAAACGTTTAGCTTGTGTGATTCATTGTTTACTCATTATCTATTTGGTAGCAAATTATAGACCATTGACTTGGATCACTTCATTCATTTACATGTGCCTTGCAATATTATATGATCAAGATTATGATGTAGCATGTCACCTCAAAAATTATTTTGTTTTTATCGTTTACCTACTCGAGGACGAGTAGGAACTAAGCTTGGGGATGCTGATACGTCTCAAACGTATCTATAATTTTTGATGTTCCATGCTTGTTTTATACCAATTGCTACATGTTTTGCATCTACTTTATATCACTTTTATACATTTTTTGGGACTAACCTATTAACAAGATGCCGAAGTGCCAGTTCCTGTTTTCTGCTGTTTTTGTATTCCAGAAAAGCTAGTCTGGAAATATTCTCGGAATTGGACGAAACTACACGGGGTCCCTATTTTCCAGAACACACCTGACGGAGCGAAGGAGCAAGGAGAGGCCACCAGGGGCCCCACACGCCACTAGGGCGCGGGCCCCCCCTGCCGCGCCCTAGGGTGGTGTGGGCCCCTCGGGGGTCGCAGCCGCCGCCCTTTCGCCTACTTATTCCCCCCGACGCGAAAACCCTAAGTACCTGAGCAAATATCCACGAAAAGTTCCAGAGACGCCGCCGCCGTCAACCCTAGCTCGGGAGGGTTCAGAACCTCTTCCCGGCACCCTGCCGGAGAGGGGAATCGTCACCGGAGGCTTCTACATCGCCATGCCTGCCTCCGGAGTGATGCGTGAGTAGTTCATCCTTGGACTACGGGTCCATAGCAGTAGCTAGATGGTTGTCTCTCCACTTTGTGCCATCATGTTTAGATCTTGTGAGCTGCCCTACATGATCAAGATCATATTATTGTAATGCTACATGTTGTGTTTGCTGGGATCCGATGAATATTGAATATTATGTCAAGTTGATTATCAATCTATCTTATATGTTATTTAAGATCTTGCATGCTTTCCGTTACTCGTAGATGCTTTGGCCAAGTAGATGCTTGTAACTCCAAGAGAGAGTATTTATGCTAGATAGTGGGTTCATGCCTCCGTTTAACCTGGGACAGTGACAGAAAGTTCTAAGGTTGTGGATGTGCTGTTGCCACTAGGGATAACCTAACGATGCTATGTCCACGGGCATATGTGTTTGTTTACATTACGCACTTTACTTAATGCAATTATCCGTTGCTTGCAACTTAATACCAACGGGGGACTCGGATGACAACCCGGCGGTGGATTATTAGTCATAGATGCTGTTGGATAACGGTCTATGTATTTGTCGTAATGCCCAATTAAATATCATAGTAGTCAACATGTCATGTATATGCATTGTCATGCGCTCACTATTCGTCAATTGCCCAGCTGTAATTTGTTCACCCAACATGTTAGTTATCTTTTATGGAGAGACACCACTAGTGAACTGTGGACCCCGGTCCATTCTTTTACACTGATTAAACAACCACAAACTGCAAACTGTTCCTTTTTCATTCTCTGCAATTTAATACTCATTTTCCACACCATACGTTTAATCCTTTGTTTTCAGCAAGCCAGTGAGATTGACAACCTCACTGTTTCGTTGGGGCAAAGTAGTTTGATTGTGTTGTGTGCAGATTCCACGTTGGTGATCGTATTGCGCCGTGCGAGCCACCAACAACCTTCTGAAGAGTTGCTGCTCCTACTGGTTCGATAACCTTGGTTTCTTTCTGAGGGAAAACTTGCTGCTGAACTGCATCATACCTTCCTCTTGGGGTCTCCCAACGAGCGTGTGATTCACGCCATCTGGGTTACAAGCAACCCAAGGAGGAACAAGAACCACAAAGAGTATTGGGTGGATTTGAAATTCCTTCGGCGGAGATGTAGATCTAGACCTCCTCCTTCACTCCTCAAAGAATCAAGGCGTTTGGGTGGTTGGAGTGGGAGATCTAGGAAGCTGAAGCACAGCAACAATGGAGGAGAGAGAATGTAAATCGCAGCTTCTCCTTGGGGAAGAAGCAACCGTTAAATAGGGGCCCCTCCGAAATCGAACCGTACGTTATGTGCAGAAAATTTGCACAGCGGTACTACCGCCAGAGGTTTCCGGGTGGTACCTAGTGTAGCACCGCTCCCAGCAGCTGTGGTACCGTGAGGTACTACCACTGCTGTCAGGGAGCGGTACTACCGGTGCAGGCACCGGTACTACCGCTAGACCCCTTCTAATTAAATTGAAGGATTCCAGCGGTACTACGTGGCCGCTACCGCCGAGGTACCGTTGGGAAACCAGAGGCACATTTTGTTCTGCCGGTACCTTGGGCGGTAGCTCCAGCGGTAGTACCGCCCGGGGTGCTCCACCAAGGCGAGGTACCTGTGTGCTGCAGCAGCCCCGCTCACTACTGCCAGACAGAAAACCTGCCTCTAGGCTCATTTCAGGTGCCCTCCCTCCGCCTCCAAACCACGTGTGTTGTCTTTGAATATTCCTGTCATAACTTAGCAACATGATTAGTCCGGTTAGTGTGTTGTCATTAAGCTCCAAAATGGATTAAGAGCTTGCATGCTCTTTCACCTGTGTACTGGAACTTCCGGACCAGAACATGTTAACTACAATCGACATATTTCCGATAGCTCTCTCTTCGAAAACTGGGATGGTTGGGTGTACGTGGGTTTGAGCAGAGTAGAGACTAGAGAATGATTCCCCAACCTTCCAACAAGCAACTCTCTCGAAAACAATGGCTAACCTGTTTACAACAAGGTAAACTACGGAACGCCGTCTTTGGTCTTTTCCACTTTTGAGAGGGTCACCGACGGTCATGCTCCAATAATCACTTGTATATATTAAGCACTTAGCACACGGTTAGACTCTAATTGTGTTGTCATTATTACCTAAACCTAATTAGGAGAGACATGCACTTTCACCTGGGAGCGCCTAGGGGGCGCACGGGCCCACATATTATCCCAAGGGACTCCTTTGACCCTAAAACGAACCTCTTAGTTATACAATATTTTTTCCGCCTCAAGACGGGAGGAACATAAGAACAAAGGCGAAAACACAAAAAACACGCTCACCACCGAGAGAAGATTGGAGAGGGAACCGAGGCATATTCATCACCCTCGTCGACATCCTTCCTCTCTCCACCATGAAAAGGAGTATGTTCACACTCTGGACAACGGTTTGTTTTAGTAACTTGTATCTATCTCTCCATGTGGTTCAGTGTGGCATAGACCATATGAGCTTTCCTGCATAATTATGATCAACTTTACATATCTTTTGATGATGAATCTGTATCTATGAGATGAAATATTCTATGAAATTCCTTGTTATGTTTGTACATGAGCTGGAGTGTTATTAGCCCATAAAAACACATGTGCTCATGGGTACTTTAGCAGATTGTCTCGCTAAGGATAAAAACTGATAGGTATATTTTGTGCCCGCCATAGCCATATGATGATTCCAAACTTCATGTGATCATACTTAATACGGTCCTATATATGTACTTTGTACTTGACTCCAATATGAAGTGTCTGCATATGTTTAGGAGGAGTGTTATCACATACTGATGTGGATGCGGAGTGTATGTATTTATAGACGTGATGGCTATATATTTTATGCCAACATGTCTACGAGATATAGATCAATTGAACCCACACTAGTACAGAACGACATATCGGAAACGGGCTAAATACCCCATCGGAAACGGAGAAAGGGTCCATGTCCCCGCCCATGTCACTGATGTGAAGGCCCTCATCGGTAACGGAGGCTAAAAACCGTTTCCGATGATGTCTCCATTTGGCAACGGTTGTGCGCAGACCTCCGTTTCTTTAGTTTTCCTTCATCAGATATGGAGTTTGCCATCCACCCGTTTGCACTGAGCTTTTCTCATATTTCGGTTATATGCCACAATACATGAAAGGCTGATTGCACAATGCACTAAAACGTTATTCAATTCATAACATAGAACAAATGTCATCATTACATTGGTATACAATAATATCACCGTTTACAATTTGACTACAATCATATCTATCACACATTGGCATAATGTAATATCACCTATTACACTTTGACTACAATCATGAACTCTAAACCTATAAGCAACTAACCTAACAAGATGGAAGGCTGGCTTAATTAAGCCAGCCTTCCATCTTTGACTTGGAGCTCACCTACAATGAGCTCTCGGTCGTCGTTGTACCCGCTCCAAGACCAGCATCCCTGAAGTTTCCATGCCTCAAGGTTTCTGGTTCTCGGAATGGTACGTTGGTACTTTTATGCAGTGTTGCCGAAATAAACTTCTGCGTGAAAGAAAAAAAGATTAGCGAAATATACAAAATACATCTGGATATAAAAGAACATCGGTGGCTATTTTCCAGCAACTGCTCTATTCGGTTGCCATTTTCAAGCAACTGCTAAGATCGGCGGCAAATATCCAGGAACTGCTCTGTTCGGCCATTGTCTCTACTTTGTGGAAGTTCACATTCCTTCTGTCTCTTCTTCCTTGTTCCACCCCAATCCCCCACCAGCCATGGACGACCGCAACAGAATAACACAGACATCTACCGTCCGTGCCCGCGGCACCACCGTTCTGGAGGTGGTGTACACGAACGAGGAGCATACCGTGGAGCGAATCCTCGACAAGTACGAGGAATGGCTAGCAGAGGAGAAGCATCCGTTCGCCGGCCTTGACATCGAGTACACCCGTAATCGTCGGGACATGGCTGTCCTGCAACTCGCCATGCGCCAGCATGTCCTCGTGTTCACTGGTGCAAGTCCAAGAAGAATTATCCAGCGTTGGGCAAATTCTTTCAACGCAAGAATATCACCTTCGCAAGCGTGGACATCACCAATGACCGCAAGGTGCTTTCTCGTGCCGGCTTCCACATTCCACCGGAGTACTACGTGGACATCCAACTCGTATACAAAATCAAGGGTGATGACGAGAGGGGCGGAATGGGTGATCTAGCGGCAGACCTCATCGACACATCATACTCCAACATGAAGAAGGAGTTCCCATCCAAGCAGCACAATTTCTGGGAGTGGATGCCGCTGTACAAAGTTAACCTCGACTACGCAGCAATAGATGGGTACATGACCTACGAGTTGTATCGCAAGATCCTAACCTTGAAGGACAGGCTACGTCCAACATGGCGGGAAATGCTCTGCCCTAGGTGCAAGAATGGTGAGGGATCAACGAACACCAAGCGCAGTAAGACGGATGAGGATGATGGGTGGTGAATAGCAATAGGCCTTGGATATCGGTGTTGAACTAGTTTGTACAGTTGGTGCTTGAACAATAAGTGTTTGTAATTATCAGAACATGTGTGTGTGAATTTGCACTAGGCATTGAATGTCTATGTTGAACTATTTGTAATAATATGTACACATGTTTGTGAGTGAATTTGTTTATGATATGAAATGCTCATATGTAGAACCTAGTTCATCGGCATCACAGCCGGTCACAGAAACATAAGATTTTTTACCTTTCACCCGGCGGGAGAGGAGGTGCCGGTCTCTTGCATAGGCTAGCCTCGCCGGAAAGGAGGTGTCGGCATCTGCCACACGCGCTGCGACGCTACCAGCGATAGATCTTGCCGGAGAGGAGGTGCCGGCATCTGCCACACGCGCTGCGACGCAACCAGCGATAGATCTCGCCGGAGTGGAGGTGCCGGCATCTGCCACACGCGCCGTGACACTAGTAGCAACAGATCTCGCCGGAGAGGAGGTGCCGGCGTGCGGTGTCGGAGGAGACGGCGAGACCGTCGATAGCCGGGCGCCGGTAGGAGCCGCCGCCATGAATAGACACTGGGACAGTGGGGAAGAGAGTGAGAGTGTTAGATCATTCTGTGGAGGCCAATATATATATGAACGCAGGTACCACAAAGGAAACGGTTAAATACTGTAACCGTTTCCTTTGCATTTATACCATTAACAGAGAAGACCTATTTACAGATAGTCTAAATTAGACCACATAGGAAACGGCAATGAATCACATAGGATACATATATTAATAATAAAGATGACTAAACTACATACGGACTGGATATTAATAATGAAGTAAACGATTACATATATGCTACTACTAGCTAATGCTACTACTAGCTGCTGCTGATGAAGACTCGGGCTCGTCGTCGGTGTACACGAGGGCCTCCCTCCGGCATAAGGTACCGTCGAAGATCTTGATGAAGAACCCGTTGTCGCCGTCGAACTCGAAGCACAAAAAGTGCCCCTGCTCAAGCTTGTACGCTTGGGCGAATGACTTCCATCCCTGTCCGAGGTACAAATTCCCCCCGGCACTCACGGCCGTCTTCACCGCCCAGCTGCTGTTCTCGCAGTCCTCCATCTTCAGATGCATGGTACTTGCCACCATGCCTTGGAGCTTCTCCGCGAATGCCCTCGGGAGCCTCAGGCGCCTCTCGATGCCCTTGTACAGGATAACCAAGAACTCGAAGCCGCGCAGCTCCGGGGACATGTCTTCAGAGGACGGTGAGGGCGACACCGACGGCGTGGCATTGCCGCTGCGCCCCCTACCACGGCCGCGCCCTCGTCCACGGCCGTGACCGCTGCTGGTACCTCTCGCAGGGGACATGTCTTCAGAGGACGGTGAGGGCGACACCGCCGACATGGCATTGCCACTGCGCCCCCTACCACGGCCGCGACCGCTGCTGGTACCTCTCGCCATGGATTTGGACGGAGGGGATCTGGCGAAGTTTGAAAAACGGGAGGCGATGGACTGGGGCTTCAAAGAGACCGCTGCTGGTACCTCTCGCCATTTATACTCGCGGGTCAGCTCCGCCCAGCTCCCCATCTGCCCCTTCACTAGCTTCCACGTGTCAACATTTTCAACAGTTGGAAAATTCTATCCGTTACCATAGAGACAAATATTGGAAACGGACAATTTTATTAACCGTTGCCAATATAATAAGTGATGGAGATTGGACAGGGTCCGTTGCCAATGTGGATGGGCCAGCCGCGGACCAGGTCAGGTTTGTACGCACCGGCCGCGCGGAAAGTGCGATTCTCTGTCGCCTAACTCGTGTCGTTTCCATAGAAGGGTATCCGATGTGTCGTTATGTACTAGTGCCATGAATTCCAGCGCAATTAACTTCATAAGAAACCTCAATTACTTTGCTCTTCAAACTTTTATTTGTGTCTTATGTTAACCCAAAAATACATAACATATATCTTGTTAGTTTTTAGTTCTACCAACTTATAATACCTTTGTAATTGGGAGAGTGCAACTACTCCCTCCGTGCATGAATATAAGACGTTTTAGCTATCCAACATGTTGTCTACATGCATACTAATACGAGTGCACATACACACTAAAATATGTCTACATACATCTAGATATATGTGAATGTGGACAAATGATAAAACATCTTATATTAAAAAACGGAGTGAGTACTTTGGTACCATTGGGGGCAAACAAGAGAGTTTAATTTATGTACATATTGGGAAACCAAAATGTAGGCTTTGTGTTAATTTTGCAGGTTGGCAGCGAGTGTTCTGGAGCCCGAGCTCCAGGGTGCTTTTTTTTGAAAAATTCAAAAACAGAATGTTTTACAAACTTGGGAAAAAATTCTAGGTTTAGATAATGATAAACTCTACTAGTGTGCATAAATTCAATCCTCAATTCGTTATATTGTAGGTTGAGAAAAAAAATGAAAAAGTGTGGATCTAGGTGAACAACGCACATTTGCGAAACTTATATTTTTGTCAGATTTGTCATACAATACAACCAATTTTTCATTAAGGTTGAAGTTCAACATTATCTATATCTAGGTTTTTCCCGGAACTTACAAATGCCGTTTTCTCAAAAACAAATAAACTTCCTAGAGGTCGGGCTCCATTTAGTTCCGGTTGGTGGCCCACTATAATCTACGGCCTGAGGCAGCAGTTAGGGAAGCCCACCTGTGAGTAGCTGGTCCAAGTGATCCGGGCCCATCTGCCACTCGCCCAACGCATTCAAGAAGATGCGGGCCCACGGTCCCACCGATTCATGCGTACGAGTAAAGACGACGCATTGAAAAGAAGAAGAAAAAAGGGTCAGGTCGCTGTGCTGCTCCCCCACCTCCAGGAGAAGCAGAGCAGACATCCGGCGAGAGCGACGGACGGAGCTGCTTCTCCGCAATGGCGGCGGGATCTCCGCTCCGCTGAGCAAGCCACCAGCATCCGTACGGACGTGTAGGTGAGCTCCCTCGCTCGCTCTCCTCACAGATTTGCCGGCACCTGGATCTCCTCTCCTGAAGGAAATGCATAATTCATGAGAAGGTTTTGGTAATCGGAGCCAGTTCGGCAGAGAGCTCAGCGCCGGCGTGCGGGCTAGTGCGGGACAGACCGGCAGCTGCTCTCTAACCAGGAGATGGCGCACGTCTCGTTCAAATCCAAGGAAGTGGAGAGCGTGCCCCGGTGGTCGGAGTACCTAGCCGCCGAGGAGTCGCCCCCCTCGGCGTCAGCGAGCTGGAGGGCCACGGCCGTCGACGGGTCCGCCAGTGGCCAGAGGCATCTTCAGATGGAGCCGGTGGTTCAGCTCTCCAAGGTCGCGGACGGGTTGCTGGCCAAGATGTACAGGCTCAACAGCATCCTCGACTACCCAGATCCAAACACGCACACGTTCTCGGAAGCGTTTTGGAAGGCTGGTGTCATGCCGAATTTCCCCAAGATTTGCGTCACCTTGTCCAAGAAATTCCCGGAGCACCCGAACAAGCTGCAGCTTGAAAAAGTAAGAATCTCAATCTCCGCCGGGATGTCTTTTTTTTCAGCCTGGAATTTGCTTAGTCTTATGGGATTCTGCTTTGCAGGTGGACAAGTTTGCTCTTGATGCTTTGAATGAAAACGCGGAAGGTTACATGCAGAACCTAGAGCAATGGATCATGGTATATGCCAACTACCAAGTTTACCAATCAATTGTATTTTCATGCTAAAACGGTTCTGTAATTGCTATACTGAACTACAGCCTACTATCAGCTTGAAATGGTGCTACATTATTTTAACTATTCTATTTCAGTATAATGCATCCAGACGAAATTGATCCTTATTAGTAGTACAATAATATACTCCCTCCGTTCACTAATTTAAGGCACTGGACCCCTTTCAATTTTGACTACAGAAATACTAAAATGAGTGAGTCTATATATAAAATAAGTCTAGATACATTTGAATCAAGAAAATTGAAATGATGGGTCCAATGCCTTATATTAGTGAACGGAGGGAGTACTACATTACATTGCCTTTCTTACATTGGAGAAAAGACATGCATTGTACTTCTATTCTTATTTTTCACATTTGACTAATTTTCTTTTGATTTTCACAACACTAGCTGCTTCTTGATTTGCTGGAATTTCGCGAGCAAGTGCTGCGACTAATTTTGGATCTCAGTAGTACGGTCATAACGTTGCTGGTAAGGAAACAATCTTGTCTGAAGTAACTTCCTATCGTTTCTTCATCAGTAAATAATGGAATTTACACTATTTTCACAGCCACACCAGAACTCTTTAATTCTTCATGCTTTTATGGATCTTATTTGCTCATTTGTGCGAGTCAACCTTTTCTCTGACAAGGTAATTTTAACCTTCCTCCTGCGCTTGATTGAAATATGTAACCGCTCCAGATACTCTGTACCTATTTCTTTTGTACTAACATAATGCTGCCTGGTGTTCTGATTCACAGATACCAAGAAAGATGATCCTCCAGGTTTACAACATCTTGCACATCATGCTAAAGGGTGGACGTGATTGTGAGTTTTATCATCGGTAAGGTGGTAAGGGTACTAAGTTGTTGTAAATACAAGTGCTCACCACCTTTCAAAACCTTTTTGTATTATGGTGTATTTTGTTTCCTAATTAGCTTAAAACATTTGCTTGGTTCAGGTGCTTATATGTAGTAATACATACAGAACATATATATATATATATATATATAGGTAAATTAACAGGGGCTCCATGGTGTATGGGCTCCTAACTCGCCAACCGTAGGATTGATTGATCGTGATCATTAGGCCATGGGACAAATCCGGGTATGTGAGCTGAAGAAAACCCGTTAGTACAACTCTGAAACCCGTTTATTGCATGGTGCAACCTGTTTCAAATTTTTGAACCGCGGCTCCTTTCCAAATAAAGTCAAAGGCAATTAATGATGGCTTCCCTATGTATGTGTGTGTGCGTGATTCCTGCTATTGTTAACGTGATATTTCTTTCCAAAAATGAGGTATCCCCGTGCCCTCTTCTTTATATGCACATTAATCATGCCACGATCACAGTTCCACCGGCCTATCTACGAATCCACTTTCACGGCATGAGCTAGTTCGAGCAGTGTTTGGACGAGTTTTAGACAGCACGTTCATTCGATTGATTTGTGGCATCAGGTATGTAGTTTATTCCTCAAGTACATTCATGCCGAATTTTTCCCATGTACATCGTGGCCGCGGTGATTTTGGCGTCGTTCAGCACGGCTTGTCGTGGCCATCGCCACCGCCAGCGTGTTCATGGCTGTTGTTTTCTGATGTGTACCTCGATTTCCCTGTTCACATCGTCGCATGCATATTCACTCTCAGATCCACGTTCCTTCAATCCCCTTTTTTTTTTGAAATGCAGGTATCTACAGGCTATAGAAGTGTGCTAGTGCAAGAAGGAAACGCGCATCTCTTACTGTCCGGGGCAATATGTTACTGAAAATGTATTTGGAGATTCATGCAATTGCAGGTTACAGTTCATGGAATGCTGAGATGTTTCGCATTCAATTCCCTGGTCCAAAAGTCAAGTACGATGCCTCCATGTGCCAAAATGTATGTGCTCTGCTGCTCTTCTTTTTCTCATGCATCACATACTTGGTACTTTTTATAATGGTGAAATACTATTGCAGATTTATGTTCAGCTTTGTGGAGATACATATGAGGCGACACACCTATGGAGATGGTCAGAACTGAGATGACGTTGGCTACAATTATCTTCCATATTAGCAAATGTCTATGTAATAATTTCAAAGTTTTTCTTTAGGAACAATGTGCTTTATCAAGAGAGTGTTATGTAATATAAGTACAATAAGTTTTCTTCTTCAAATTTATATTTGGTACTGATTTGGCTGTCTCCTGTACCCACAACAAATTCATAACACAAACTGAGTATGCATCGATACCTATGAATAGTAAACATACCACAAGCTAATCACAGTTTGCAAATCCGGATTTTTACCCTATGTTTATTTCAGGGTATTTACGACATAAGTATGTGATATCAACATACACAAAACTCTGCGTACCGGATGTTTATTTGATCCGAATTTTCAATTTTAAGTGGGTATCATATGACATGAGTATGCAATATCCATAAACCCATAAAAGCTTCTCGGCGACACTAGCCGAAAAGCGCCTCATTTACACTGACGAGCTCATATAGCGCCATGAGATGCCTCTGACATTTCATACTAGGTATCAACATACGAACATACCCAGTATTCCCGACCAGATACGCCAAAACACGATCTTAACCGTAAGGATTAGCCACTTCGGGTATCAATTTTTATTTTTTTCCGAGTTTCATGTCTACATGGGTATAATACTACTGTAATATGTAACATACCCACAAATCTGGGTATGGTGAGCTTATTTGAACATAACTTCACTTTTAACTGGATACCATACGACATGAGTATCCAATATATGTAAACACATATAACCTTCTTGGCAGTGATGTCCGACCCCCGCCCCCGGCCGTGTTGGCTACTGTCGGCACGACACGTATCGACTATAAAATTTAGGTTGGTACCATACAAACAAGAGTATGCATCGACACACCCTCATAACCATTTTGGCGGCGACGGCCGAAGGCGCCACTATGGCCGTGTTGTCTACAATCGTCACGGCAGAAGCACATAGTGCCACGGCTCGCCTCCGACATTTCATACTAGGTATCAACATACCAACATACCCAATTTGCGTCTGGATACCCCCAAAAACATACGAACTTAACCGTGGTCACTCCGGACATCGATTGTCATAATATAACTATAATATGCAACACCCACAACTCCGTGTGCCAAATGTTTGTTTGAACATAACTCAATTTTTACAAGGTATCATACGACATGAGTATGCAATATAGATAAGCCCATATAGCTTTATCGTCGGTATGGTCTGAAAATGCCCCCTTGGCCGTGTTGGCTACCATCCGCACGGCACGAGCGCATAGTGCGTTGTCTCGCCTCGAACATTTCATAATAGGTATGAACATACCTAGATACCTGGTATCATACGACATGAGTATTTGGCTACCGTTGGCACAAAAAGTGTCAAATTTCAATTTTAAGTAGGTATCATATGAACAAGAGTATGCGATATTAACACACCCACATATCCTTTTGGGCGGCGACAGCCGCACATGCTGAAATGTTGGTGATGTCCGTGATAGGAACGGCACGAGCGCATAGTACCTTGGTTCGACTACAACATTTCTTACTAGCTATGAAAATACCAACATACCCTGTATTTGTGACTCGATACCCCCAAAACATGATCCTAACCGTAAGGATCGGCCACTCGGGTCATCGTTTTTTTCCCGAGTTTCATGTCTACATGGGAATAATACAATGGTACTATGCAACATACCCACAAATCAGGGTACCTAATGTTTATTTGAATCAGAATTTCTTTTTAAACCAGGTATCATACCTTAAACTTTTTATGGCGCGTCCATCATTTTTTGGGGTATCCATTACACAAGATCATATACCCAACTCCTACTAATAAATTACTCACTAAATAAGACAAGTTATCGCAATTTGTTGAGGGTACATAATGTTTATTTGAATCAGAATTTCATTTCAAACCAGGTATCATACGTTAAACTTTTTATGGTGTGTCCATGATTTTTTGGGGTATCCATTACACAAGATTATATACCCAGCTCCTACTAATAAAATACTCACTAAATAAGACAAGTTATCGCAATTTTTTTGGGGCAACTTTTCTGTTCACGTAGACGATTTTTTTTGGGGTATATAGTGAACACGATCATATACCCAAACTACGCATCAATCAACCATCAGGTAACGTTATAATCTTCCAGCCATTAATGTTAGCCAGCACGTCAATGATTTTTGGTACCTTTTTAATACGTTAGCTGGCATACCTTGTTTGCTTAAAAAACAAAACAAAAAATATTTTGCTCCGCCAACTTAGTCAAAAGTTTCCTAAAGAAACACACTTAATCACCGATTTATGGGGTTGTCTGTACTCATTTATCAACCAGCATTTAATACTCCTTATTTATCAACCGTGACTGACATACTCAATCACATATATCACGCATGTTTTTCCTATAACTACCTATGCTAACGGGTATACCCGCCAAACTAACAGCCGTCATGGTGGCTCTATCCAGATACCTGATCGGACGGTAATGATGCATGGTGCCCGGGCTCCTTGGTGCCCCAATTGAGCTTCCTATATATATATATATATATATATATATATATATATATAAATTGCTCAAACAATGTATGCGTTCATGATAATTGTTTACTCCACAAGTAAAAGAAAAACATGTTGGCAATGCAATAATATAATTCAAAAGCTGAAAGCCAGAATGTACTGCCTTTTCAGTGCTGCGGTGCTGACACTTATGTAGCTTGTCCACAAATATACACATATGAATATGTTCTTACAAAATTTAAATATCATTAGCGGTGCTTGTTTTTAAACTGTTAATCTTATGATTGATAGGAATACAACTTATGCACTTCCTATTGAACTGGATCCCAGCGATATTTATTGTTGGGTCTGGTTGCTTCAGAAATTCTGTCACACTAACCGAACAAAACCCTGTTATATATATAACTCCTTTTTAGTTGCTTCTTCACTAATTCTGATTATTTTATTATGTACAGGTTAGTTCAATTTGTAGATTCTTATGATCCACCTGTCAAGGGATTGCACGAGGATCTCAATTTTGTGAGCCCACGTATTGGCGAGGTGATACCATCTGCTTGTACATTCCAATAGTAATAACTAGGAAGTGAAACTTCATGAGTTACTGTAAAGTGTTCACCCTAAGTTACTAGCTGTGCAAGTCTACTTCCTCTTTCACTCAAGGCCACAAGTCCATGATTGTGGAAGGAATTGCAGTAACTGTTCTTAGAGTCACAGTCAGGATTGTCTAGCACATACTTGTAAGGCTACTTGTTTTGATATACTCCCTCCAGCCCAGAATGTAAGATGCCCTTGATTTTTGCTAGTCAAGAACTTACAACTGTGACTATGATTTTTACTTACAATATCCACAAAATTACTATAAAGATATATGAAATGAGAGAATTTTGCAAGACAAATGCAATGATGCCATTTATACATTCCCAATCCATATAATTTGGTATATATGTGGTCAAAGTCGTGCATCAAAGACAGTGCAAAATGAAGGAGGGAGCTGTTCTGTTTGGTTGCGTTCTTCCATGATTTGTTCGTGTTAATCGTCATTCATTATGTCACATGTGTTCACACTTTTATTGCATATGCGTTACTTTGTGTTTAACTGTTGATTCTTTTATGTGCTTTCACTAAAATTTTTTGGCCCTCAGGTTCTAGAAGCTGTTGGTCCAATTATCTTTCTTTCAACTGATACAAAGAAGTTAAGAAATGAAGGGTTCCTCAGTCCATTTCATCCGCGGTATCCTGACATCCTTACAAACTCTGCTCATCCCATGGTTAGTACTGAGTTGCTTCACGGATACTGACTAGAGATGAATACATGTACTTTCCTTGTTTGGCCAAATACTATAATGTCTTAAGTTCGAGTCTTAGCATAATTATGTTTCCTCGCAGAGGGCCCAAGATCTGGCTAATGTGACATCATATCGTGAATGGGTTCTTCTTGGATATCTTGTCTGTCCGGATGAACTACTCCGGGTGACCAGTATAGATGTTGCGATGGTACATTCTGTGCTTTTCTTCTTTTATTGGCTTTGCTTGACACATGCGAACTCAATAGTTGATATGGCGTTTCATGGTTTTCTATCCATAGCAACTTACACTCGCTCACGCTGGAATGTACTTGATCATGTTTTTTCTAGAGAACTTTTATCATGATACTACTTCTGTTGTATCCTACTATCCTGTAATTCATTTCTTTTTTGTGTTTTCAGGTTGTTCTTAAAGAGAACTTAGTACTCCCTTTGTTCAGAGATGAGGTGAAATTAAAGTTCATGTGATGGCTACTTAGTTTTTGTTGTTTGCTATACTAATTTGAGCTTTCATTTGTTTATGTAGTACATCTTACTTCATGAGAACTATCAACATTATGTCCTTCCAAAAGTTTTAGAATCAAAGAGAATGGCTAAATCTGGACGTACTAAACAAAAGGAAGCTGATATGGAATACAATATTGCGAAGCAGGTTGAGAAGATGTTAACGTATGTCGTTCTTCACAACCTCACCCCCTCTACTTTGACCTCTGCTCTCATAGCTTGGAACAGAAAAGGAATTGGCCTTTTCGGTGGATTCGAGCCATTTACCTTCACTAACTTATGGAAAGCTGTCTAGATATTCCTGTCATTTCTATTTGCCACAAATCCAGAGATCCTCTCTGCATAAGAGGCAACATATTTATGGCTGGTTCATTTTCTAAAAAAATTCTGGTGGATTGTTTTGACCTTCATTCGCAGGGGTTGAGTTACTCTCCTCCAAATAAAGATGTCCTCGTGCCTAGCATTTTCTTTTACCTCACACCTCTCTATGCTGTATCGACTTACTGCAGGGAAGTGCACGAGCAAGCATTGGTGGCATGTGATGCTATACATCATGAAAGGAGAATTCTTCTTAAGCAGGAAGTTGGAAGGATGGTATTGTTTTTCACAGATCAACCTAGCCTCCTGGCACCCAATATTCAGGTTTGATACCAATTATCTCTGTCATAACAGATAAGCCTGCAAAGGAAATCTATTCTGATATTAAAATTTGAATGATGTCTTGATGCTATTTTTGATATTAGTCTCTTCGAGTGTTATCGCTGTGTCTTGGTGACCGAGAGAAGCAAATAATTGCCACTTATTTAGGGATGGAAGGCATATGAGAATTATCAGGATTTTAAGTAATTAGTTTATCAATAAAGCAAGGATTACAAATAGAGAACTAAATTTAGGCCAGTTGTTGGTAATATCTCATGATCCTAAAATTCTTGCAGATGGTATTTTCTGCTCTTGCTTTGGCACAATGTGAGGTAGTTTGGTACTTCCAACATGTCGGGATTGCGTCATCGAAATCTACTCGGGGGAGAACTGTCGACATTGTTAGTAATTTCATTCATTTTGTCTTGGAGACCTTAATCTTTGTTTCCTTCTTTCTAACTTTGTCATCAAAACTTTCAGGATGCAACTGACCCAACCATTGGTTTCATATTAGATGGAATGGGCAAACTTTGTTGCCTGGTCCGTAAATATATAGCAGGTTCTTCCAGACCAGTTTCTATTAGAAATTTTGCTCTTTTTTCTTGTCTTTTATGCTGTGTGCTTTAGGGAAATAATGCATGACGATTTATCTTTTGAACCGAAAACATGATGATTTATCTTACTAATGTTATATCAGTTAAACCCAACATTTGTGCACCTTCTTGTGCTTATCACTTAATATCTTAAACATATCTGATATAGGATGGCCTGACAACACTGGAGATCTATATGATTCATTCTTGGTTAAATAATGCTTGGTTGGGGTCTTATTGCCAGCTTTGTTTTCTTATAGCCTCCAGTGTCTTACATATTTTTTTGGAGAAAATCTTTTTTCCATGACATGCTTAATTTTTTTTCCTTTCTATTGCTTCCCTAAATCCTAATCTTGATAGGATTTTCCACAAGTAGTTTGCAGCAAGATATCACTAGATTTCTCTGTCCAATTCACATTTGTAGGTAGCTGTGTCTATTTCGGCTGTTGTTAGATTGCTCTGTTGAGAAATAACCATGAGCTGCTGTTAGAGTTGCAAATGAAACCTTGGATGGATTAGACAATACTATGATTCTGATATTTCATATCTCCCCCAAGGCCACAACCAAAAAGATGGAAAGCGCTGTTTCGAACTGTTGGTCAAGCAAAAGAAAAGAACCTTGCTATGTGCCGTTATTTCATCTAGAAATTTGATGAGTTGTTTGTATCAAAATTTTGCATGTAATACTAATAACTGATAAGAGGTGATACTAGTTGGCTAATAGGCTTTCATATATGCCCTCAAGAAGGTTATGAATTTCAGTGTTTGGTGGTTCGTCCTTCTTAATGCTGTACATTCAGTTACTCTTTGACAATAAAAAATACTCCATTACATAAAGATATTTGGTAAATTAATAGTGCAAGACAGCGATGCTTACCACATTCTTTACTATGTTCTCTTTACAGCTATAAAAGGTTATGCATTATCATACTTATCATCTTGTGCTGGAAGAATACGGTTCTTGCTTGGTACCCCAGGCATGGTTGCTCTTGATCTAGATGCTACTCTGAAGGGCCTGTTCCAGCAAGTTCTCCATTGTCTGGAGAACATTCCAAAGCCGCAGGGGGAGAACGTCCATGCAATTACTTGTGACTTAACTGTAAGTGTTTCCCTGAGATTATTATGTTGATTACACAGGTCACACATGGGCTAACTCCCCAATCTTTACCTTGTATAATTGATGGGCACACATACACAAACATGCAGGTGTGCACTTGCACACACACACAGTTTTAGGTTAAAACCAATTTAGTTTTCTGTTTCTAGTGTCTCACTTTCATATACTTGCAGTTGCAGAGCAAATAACCAACTTACTGCACAATCAATAATTTCTAGTGTCCCGACTATTTCTCTCCAGTTTCTTTTGTCTCAGTCCTGCCTTTATTTTTATGTTCTATTGCTTATAGTTCAAGGTTTCTGAAGATATTGTAACCCAAAACAGTGGGCATGAATTTAATGGGGTTAACTTCAACATACAGTCATACACGCTGCCAGGGATAAATTTCCTATAGAGTGGTGTTTCTAGGATCTGCACATAGAAGGAGATTGTTTGCTTGTCTTTGGATTCGTTTTTCTCATTTCTGGATGATTAGTTTTGCCATTTTTCATTTGCTAATGATGTCACCATTTTAATCATGTTTTCTTGAGCTGCCTGAGTTCATTCTGATTCTTGCACTGTAAAAAAATGGTGAAAGTAAACAATATTGTTGTTACTTGTAAATGCATGGATTGAAGTATGCAAGAAAAATCATGGCATTGCCTTAGTCCTGGTTCCTTTGGTGCACGGTTTCATAACCATAACAGTACCAGTACTTGTGATTTTGACAAGGAAATTAGTGCACTAAATGTATATGTACATATGCTAAATATTTCATTTAGTTCTTATAGGATTTGCTAAACCTGTTAATCCGACGGTACAGGATTTGCGCAAGCACTGGCTATCCATTTTGATGATTGTCACATCTTCACGGTCCTCTATAAATATAAGGCACTTGGAGAAGGCTACTGTGTCTACTGGGAAGGAAGGCCTGGTTTCAGAAGGCAATGCTGCATACAGTTGGTCTAGGTGATCGAAAGTTACCGTTTTGAATTGAATAGTTCAATATCCCGACACAGATGGTGCAGTTTTTTCTTAGCTTGTAATTTGGGATAAGTAATAGTACTTACTGGAATTGAATGCCATAAATTTCCTGAATGATCTGAATCTCTTGCACCGTTCTACATAATTTAATAATCAGACCAAGCTAATGGTAATCCACATAGTATGATATATTAGCTAGTTTTTTCTAACATGCATCGGTCTTAATGTTTCTCTGGTACTAATCATTTGGGTGTAAATTGTCTAGTTGTTTCCACAAAAATGTGGATCACAAGATCTAAATTCTTCTAGAAGTTCATATCTCACTAGAATTTACTTGCTTTACAGATGTGTGGATGAACTTGAGAGCCAACTTTCCAAACATGGAAGTCTTAAAAAACTGTACTTTTATCATCAGCATCTTACAACTGTAAGTGTATTCTTTAAAACAAATATTTGCTATGCTATTATTAATATTTGCATTTTTATCTTCTTTCAAGTTACTAGACTTTTATTGGTGTTAACAAGTTGAGTTTTGCTGGAATCTTGCAGGTCTTCAGAAACACAATGTTTGGTCCAGAAGGCCGTCCACAACATTGTTGTGCATGGCTCGGAGCAGCTTGCAGTTTTCCAGAATGTGCTTCTGCAATTATTCCTGAAGAGGCTAGTATTTCAACTCAATATGTCACTTTGTGTTGCTTTTGTAAAATGGTCAGCTACGACTAATTGTGAAAAGAAAGTCTACACATCACGGGTTGATCTTTGCTTGGACAGATGGGCTTTAATAGTTTTATTTATTGGAAACTGCAGGGAAGACATCAAAATAATTGTATACATGCTAATTGAACTCCTACTAAAAATAAAGTTCAACTATGATGTACTCCCTCCGTTCCAAATTAATTGACATGTATTTGTCTAGTAACGAATGTATCTAGACACTATACAAGTATAGGTACATCCGTATTTAGACAAAGCTAAGTCAATTAATTTGGAACGGAGGGAGTATATATTAACATTCCTCCACTATATGTACCCGCTTGTTTGAAATATTGACTATTGCATGTTAACACAGGTTAACAAGATTGGCAGAGATTCTATCTCATATGTTGAATCTCTTATCGAGTCTATCATGGGTGGACTGGAAGGTTTGATAAATATTCTTGATGCAGAGGGTGGATTTGGCTCATTGGAGATGCAGGTAGAAAATTTCTGAGCTCATATTGATGGTTTCGGCTCTATGTGGGCTGCGCACTTAAAACTCTCGCTTCCAAACTCTTCAGCTTTCGCCGGAGCAAGCAGCTCTATGCTTGAATAATGCAACAAGAGTCAAAGCTGTTCCAGGCTTGTTACCTCCAGGGAATGAGAGCTATCCTGATAATAGTTCTTCAGTTAAGATGTCAGTCAATGCTACTCCCCATAATAATTATGTAAATACTATTGGGTTTCCATAACGTTTTGTGGATGTATGAAAATAGGCTAGAAGCTGCTATGCAAAGGCTGACAAGTCTATGTTCGGTGCTAAATGATATGGAGCCTATTTGTGTTCTCAACCATGTTTTTGTTCTTCGGGAGGTTTGTAAAATTATGCTCCTCTATTTTTGGATATTCTTTTGCTATTTCACAGTACATATGTCAATATCACTTCTTTGTATATTAAGGACTTGTTTGAGTTATCTCTTTTCATGATTGAAACACAGAAGATTTTGATGCAGCATCTCTATATTTACTTACCTTAGATTGGAACTGTATATGTGTTCTGGTATGTGGTAATGGTAAAATTGATGGTGTACATGACTATGAAGCTAGTAGCCCTTTCCTTATTGTTGTTGTTGTTAAGATACCTGTGACAATCTCATTCTCCTGTAACATAATAGTTTTAAGATGAAAAAAATAACTACACGATACAAATATCTTATTCTGGAAGGTAGGTCAGTTCAATTTCTGTCTTGATGTTTATCTTTGTCCCGAAAATAATGTTTACCTGTGTTATTTATTTCCGACAGTAGGTATGAAAGCGTCATTGTTTGACTTACTTTTTCTACTTTATATTTCACAGTACATGAGAGACTGCATCATAGGAAATTTTAGGAGAAGGTTCCATAGCATGATTCAGACTGATAACTGTCTTCAACGACCATCAATCATAGAATCTCTTCTAAGAAGACACCTGAGCATCATCCATCTAGCAGAGCAGCATATCAGTATGGACCTTACTGAAGGTATACGGGAAGTGCTCCTAGCAGAGAGTTTTACTGGGTTGTTTTCGAACCTGCAAGTATTTGATAGACCAGTAGAGACGAACGGAGGAGGATCTGCCATAGAGCAAATTTGTAATTGGTACATTGAGAACATAGTTCGGGATGCATCTCGCACTGGAGTTGTTTTTGATGCAACTCATAATTGCTTCAGGAGCTCACAGCCCGTTGGTGGCGGGCATTTAGCAGAATCATTTACAGATAAAAGAGAACTCAAAGCATTTGTTCGTCTTTTTGGTGGTTATGGAATAGATAGAATGGATAAGATGCTTAGGGAACATACTTCTGCTCTATTAAATTGCATTGATTCAGCTCTGAGGTCGAATCGTGATGCATTAGAAGGCCTGGCTGGAAGTGTAAATTCTGGTGATAGGATTGAAAGAGATGCAAATCTTAAGCAGATAATTGACATTGAAACTTTGGCTGACTTCTGTATCCAGGCAGGGCAGGCAATAACTTTTCGTGAGCTGTTGGTAGAAGCTGTCGGAGCGGTTCTCGAAGAGAAAGTACCTCTCATATATTCTCTACTTAAGGGATTGACTATGCAGTTGCCAGACGAGGTACCTGATAAAAATGAGATCATTAGATTGAGAAGGGTTGCAAGCAGTGTTGGTGTTGGTGAAAAACATGATGCTGAGTGGGTGCATTCTATTCTGGCAGAATACAGTTCTGCTAATGATAATTCTTGGATCCTACTTCCATATCTCTGTTCTGCATTTATGGTGTCCAATATGTGGAGCAATGCTGTTTATGATGTCAATACAGGTGGCTTCAGTAACAATTTGCACTGCCTAGCAAGGTACAAAGTTGATTCCTATTGGTTATATATGACTCCAACAGGATTTTATTTTGCTGGAAACTAGAATAGGATATATCCCTTCTATCAACAGTATGATTAACATGTACAACGCTGATTTCCTAAAGATTCCCATTGTGTTCATACAATGTTTATGGCATAATAGAGAATATTGAGAATTGCAAGTTTCATATGACTATCCTCTCGTGTTTGTACAGGTGTGTTAGTGCTGTGGTTGGAGGAAGTGAATACACCAGGATAGCAAAGGAACAGCGAATGAGTTCTCTTTCAAATGGTCATACAGATGAGCTGCAAGAGCCTGAATTACTTAGTCGTGCCTCAGCTGAATCAAATATAAAATCTGCTATGCAACTGTATGTGAAATTATCCGCAGGGATAGTCCTGGACTCATGGAATGACACTAGCAGGTAACATACCTTGTCTGTCCTATTTATTTGAAAGTCGTTCCTAGGTAAAATGGATGTACATTATACATCCAGTGCTCCCCTGTTCTTGCATCACTCGGTGCACATCATTTTGTTGGGTAGGGTTGTCGTATGCATGTACTGGTGCTATAATCTGGTTGAATTCCTGGTCATGATGGAGTGATGGACATTGGACGCTGGGCTAGATGTGATGCCTATACTAGGCGTAAAGCCAGATAAGGCATCTTGCGTATTGTTTAGTGCTGGTATCAGCATGATAATTATACACTTTATTTGATATAAAAAAGTACTCCCTCCGTTCCTAATTATAAGATGTTTCAGATATTGCAATGTGGACTAATATGGACTAAAATGAGTGAATATACACACTAAAACGTGTCTAGATGCACACGAATCTGAGAAAACTGAGAAAAGCTAAAAAAATCTTTATAATTAGGAACGGAGGAAGTCTATTCTAATCCCGTGTATAATCATTGACTTCCTTGTATCTGCTATTTGTTGGCAGACAAACCAGATTTTTTGTGTGCTAATGAATTTTTAGTTTGTGTTGGTTACAATGTGCTTTCAACTGATCCTTGTCAATTTTTGATGATTTTTGTATGACCTTAATGCAGACCGCACATTGTTCCAAAGCTAATATTCCTCGATCAACTCTGTGAGCTGTCCCCCTACCTCCCAAGGAGCACCTTAGAAGCTCACACCCCTTACACTATTCTGCGTTCGATCTACCACCAGCTGTACGGAGCCTCCAAAATGGCTTCAGAACCAATGGAGCCATCCCCAAGGCTGTCGCCTCTGATCTCTCTAGCGCACGCATCCCCATCAGCGAGGCCAAACCGACCGGACACAACACCCAGGTCTCATACTTTCGAGTCGGGCTACCACAGCTCATCTGGTTCCCAGCACGACGAAGGGTATGAGGTGGATCGAAGAACCGGAGAGAGGCAACTGCGAAGTATGAGGCGTTCCGGGCCACTCGACTACAGTGCAGGCAGGAAAGCGAAGTTCGTGGAGGGTTCAAGCTCTGGAAGCCATGGGACTGGCTCACTACAAAGGTTTGCTGTGTCGAGATCTGGCCCTCTCTCCTACAAATAGCATTTTTTCCTTCACAACAGGACCATTTTCTGTGCTGGCCATCTTAGAAATGCAAGCACTGTATCTAGTACTGAGCCTTTGGAATCTTGCTTGAGCAGACGCCCATTCTTTGTAGTTTGTTCATTCAATGAGAACACAGGAAGATGTATTCTAGCTGTATGTAGTACGTACATATAGTGTTGTTGTAACAAATGTAAACTCAGGCTCGACTGTACCGTTGGCAGAAATGATCTGAGCCGGCTAGCGTGTGAAGTGTACTATTACTAATAAAGTTTGCTTAGTGTAATTGATTGTGTAAGGATGTGAGAATTTTTACATTAAAATGAAACATATTTCTATTTTTGTTGTCATATTATCCCTTCTACCTCTTTTTAGGATATTCTGGATCTTTTGGAAACTTGAATATTAACATATTAAAAATAATACAAAATCTATGTCGTTATTGTGAGCGTCGACACACGTTGCCGGCGTAATGGGTCCGTGGCCCCAACACTAGTGAGGGAGGCTGTGACTCCTGGGTTCAAGAGACAATGTTGCCGCCCCGCCTCGGGGCCGAGCACGGCTCCGTCTTAGGGAGGAGAGGGTGTGCCGCATGCGAGGATGAAGCCATTCACTACGATGTCGCAATGCCGCCGACGAGGGAGGGTGCCACCCACAACACAGCGTCGAGGATACTGTGGCTCGTAGCCGTAGGATGCGTGGACGACGTTGAGGGTCTGCCACCACCACGCCCTCATCTCACAGTGGTTGTGCCGGTCGAGCGGATAAGGCCTGACGATGCGTGCAACGACCCTTGGCGTGCTCCTGCCAAAGGAGCGCCAACCAGAGCTCGCTTTGGACACTGAAGGAGGTGTCCAACTACTGCTCCGACGTGAGCTCCAACCGTCATTGGCGGATCAATGCCTGCAGCGCTGGTCGCCTTTGGGAACCGACGTGACAACCAAGCCGCCCACGCCGATGTTCCACCCCCTAGGGAGGCGCATGCGCGGTGGTAAGAGCATGTCGTGCTTAGGAACATCTCTGCCTCGACGATGATGAGGTTGCTCCTGTAGCCACCGCTTAAGCTGCCGTCGGCTTCGTGGCCTTGCGCCATGGGCCATGGCGAGGAGGCTAAGGTGCAGTGTGGTGAGGCCGCAGTGTAGTGATGAGGACAAGAACATCGAGAAGACGAAGTGTGGGAGAGGGGTGGGTGCACCCGCCCATATAAAGCCGATCGCGGGAGGTAGGTGGCGTGCATTAGCGTCGGCGATACGTCGGGACGGCGAAGCGCGGACGCATCTGCACTAGCCCACATAATCGCCATTCGTTTTAAATTAAGCCGAGGAGCATCGCCGTTTGCCTTAAATTTGTTTAACGATATCCGTCGCGGCACCGTTTACCACTTCTGTTCGACACTCCCGGGCGGCATGGGACTGGGAGTAACAAATGGTTTACTGAGCCACACCGACAAATTTGCCGTTATTTGGATCGCTCTTGGACGTTTTTGTGTGTGTCCAGGTTCCCAATAACACTGTGTTTGGATGTAGGAATTGAACCCTGGAATTGAATTGGGCTGGCAATTCCATTTCCCAGATGGAAAGGAATTGGACTCCAATTCAAATTCCAGTGTTTGGTTGACAATGGAATTGGGGCAGGGAATTGGAATTGAACCCTGGAGGAGGCGCGCTGGAGTTGTTCTGGTTCTGGTGACGAGCCGCGCTGGAGGAGTTCGGAGGCAGAGTGGCGTGCGGGGACCCGCCGCTGCTGCGAGCGGTGAAGGTGGCGTGCCTCGTCTCCGGGGAAGGGTCGGGGCTCCCTCCCGTCGGTGAGCCAGAGGAGAGGCGGCGTCCTCTCCGTCCCGTCGATCTAGGGTTAGAGGCTGCTGGGGACGGCGGGAGAGAAGGGATGGGGAGGGGATGGCGGGGAGAGAGAAGGGCGGGGAGAGAGGCGCCGGAGTTACCTCGGTCGTCGTCGCCGGTGCCGTGCGGAGCAGAGAGGTCGCGGTGGGGAGAGTCGCGATGGGGAGAGAGGAGGTCGCGAGGGAGTCGCGAGCGAGTCGCACGACTCGTTTCCGTGCGATTCCGAGGTGTGGAGCTCGGAAAGTTGGGACGCCACTTTACACATGACGATTCCGCGCTCGGAATTTCGGCAAGTTTCCACGTGAGGATTCCCAAGCCACCCCAAACAGCGGAATCGGTGGAATCGACCCCAATTCCAATTCCCTGCCCCAATTCCCTGCAACCAAACGCAGTGTAAGTCTATTGGGAACACTGCTGGAGATGCTCGGCATTGTGGGGTGGGTGCCAAACCTTTTTCATTTGAATTGGTGACTACATGGAAGGCCTTTATCATGCTTCCATGCTATGTATGCATAGAAGTACAAGCTACAAAAATTCTGACTTCTTTGACAACATTATGTAACGGTCCAGACTAGCGGCAACACACCGAATAACTGTTGATCATCATCTCACTGGCAGATACACCTCAATTTAAGGTACCGAGACTCAGAGTTCAGAGGAGGGAGGAAGAACAGAGAGAGAAGGGGATAGAAGCTAGCTCACGCTTTGCTTGTTTCATCATCGATGCCCTACTCCTACACGCACCCCAGATACATGGGCATTGCCCGGTCAGCTGACACAGCAGCGCTACACACATGTTATCCTTGGGCTTCTCGTTGATAGGCCAGAGATGGGTCACGGCCCAGTAGTGGCCGTGACATTCCCCTCCTCTTGAGTTCCTGCTTGACCCCAAGCAGGAGCATCTGGATAGTCAAGCTTCAGTCGATTCTCATTCTCCCAGGTGGACCAAGAAGACGGCAGGCCACTCCACTGCACCTGCACCATAGAAACTGCATTTTTACCTGAAGAAACTTGCCGGTGAGCCAGTATCTGCAATAGTTCCCGAACATCTTGAAGAAGAACACATTGGGACGGCATGTCAGGTTGCGCCACTGTGTTTGCTGGGAGTGCTTGCTTCAAAAGAGAGACATGCACCACTGGATGGATGTGACTGCCAGGTGGAAGTTTAAGTTTGTAAGCCACCGCACCCACTCGCTGGAGGACTTCATAAGGCCCAAAGTATTTGTAGCTCAATTCCTGGTTTGTGCGACGAGCCACTGACATCTGCACATACGGCTGTAACTTCAGATAAACCTGATCACCAACTGCAAATGACCTCTACACATGATGTTTGTCCGCTTGTGATTTCATTCGTTGCTGTGCTCGCAACAAATTCTGTTGAATTACCCTCTGCATATCATCTCTGTCTTGCAACCAAGTCGCCAGATCCGGAACTGTATCTGGTTTAGGATCCTGCAGCCCAAAATGCTTAGGTTTATAGCCATAAAGCACCTCAAAGGGTGATCTTCCAAGCGTTGAATGAAAGGTTGTGTTGTACCAAAATTCTGCCAGAGCTAACCATTTAGACCATTTAGTAGGACATGTGATGTAGTGCAACCTAGGCACACCACACCAACAACACCTAATGGTCCCATGACAAGATCAAGAGTCAAAGCACTTCATGATAAGGTGACCTCGCTCCTTTCTATGTGTGACTTCGACACCCCTTTGAATGGCTTGCTACTTCATTCCGATACCTTGTGTATACTCAGGGTTGACCCTCATGAAGATCTACAAGGAAGTGTCGAAGATGTACGAGGGATTCTACAAGAAGAGGAAGATGTACAAGCTGTTGGAGATGAAGACACAGGCACGGTACTACCGCCGGCACCAGCGGTACTACCGCCGCCCACCTGATGTTCGCGCTGAAGCAGAAGAAGCTCCAGGCAGCGGTACTATCGGCCTCTCCAGCGGTACTACCGCCAGCTACAGGCGCCGGTACTACCGCCAGGGATACCGCCCGAGCTACCGCCAACTCCAAATATGCCACTGTATGCCCAACGGTACCTGCCCGGTAGCAGCGTAGTGTTACCGCCAGAATTAATTCTTGATACCTCGAAGCGCCGCCGGTACTACCGCCAGAGACAGCGGTACTACCGCCCCTGTACCAGGAGCAGTACTACCGCTATCACCAGCGGTACTACCGCCGCGTCTTTCAGGAATTCGGGCTGAAGGCCCATGTAATCTCCTCCCACCTACCCCTTCGTCCTCTAGACCATAAATAGCCTACCTCTTCATAGGGTTAGGGTTAGACTGAGATTAGACTTGAGTTGAGCTTTGCTCCTTCGCACCCCTTGTTGGTGTTGCCTCCTATGGAGATGAATCAAGGCCTCCCCTTGTGGAGATGAATCAAGGCCTCCCCTTGTGGAGAAGATCCCTCTAGTGGATTCCAAGACTTCTTCTTGTAGTTGCGATTACTTGTCAATCTTTCCTCTTTGAGTGACTAGATTGGACCGGTTGGATTGACCGGTGAGAGAAACAATCCTAAGAGTAAGGTTGCTTGGAGATTGAGAATCGGGGGCTGACCTTGGGGACTTGTTACCGGTTGATTTCGTCTGTGTTGCTTTGCTAGTTATCTTGTGTTTGCGTTTTCCCCTTGCGTGTTCTTCGTGTTCATCGCGTTTATCTTTCATCCGCCCTCAATCCGTGAACATCGGTACCCTACCCGCATCATATGGTATCAGAGGTTGGGTTGACACGGATTGATTTGTGTTTCCATCCCCAAATCCACCAATTTTTTCTTTGATTTTGAGAAATTCGAAAATTTTCACCAAAAATAACCTTTTATGGATTCGAGCCGATCTGTCGATTTGTTGCGTTTTTGGTAGTTTTGGTCCACGGATCTGTTGCTTTAGGATCCCCTCCACCTTTGTTTGCGTTCCTAAGCCCTAATTTTGCCAATTTCCCACGAAATCGAGGAATTTCTGAGCCCAATTTCCGCCCAAATCGCGAACAAGAATACCAGAATCTGTCCAGCGATACTACCGCCAGGATCATCCGTATTACCGCCACGACTGGAGCAGTGGTACTACCGGGGCAGGAAGCGGTACTACCGCCAGGGCTGAATTTTGCTGAAATTTTTCTTTTTCCTCGTTCGTTTTGGCATTTCCTCTTTGTTGTTTGAGTCCTTTGCTGGTGTGATCAATGTCTACAACATCGACAAGCTTCCGCAGCAACACTTCATCAACGCCAAGCGACGATGACACCAAGGACTCGACATTTCCCCGACATCGTAATCCGTTGTGAGCCCGTCTTTCTTTCGCATACCTTGACCTATCGGACTAGCTCTTTGATATTGCGAGGCATTGCACTTGTTCGAGTGATTGTCTTCAAGTATTAGCGAGTGAGTATCGTTAAAGATCTTGGCACTAGCAAAAGAAGAAGGAATCATCGTCAAAAAAAAAAGGGTTGCCAAGTATCATCTCTTGTAGGTTGCGACAAAGCTTAAACCGCCAAAGTGAGTGTGAGTGTTTAACACTTGTGCAAATCCGTTGCCCACCAAACGGCAATTGAGCTAGCGTCCTTCTTGTGTTGGTGTGACATTTGAGCACGTAGTCTTCGTTAGGTTGCATATCTTCGAGTGCTCATCCTTTGGTCGCCCAACCCCACCATTCGCTTTTGTGTGTGTTTCTTCATCATTTGTGGTTGGTGTTTCTTTGGTAATTGGATCATTGTGGATTTTCTCTACCTTGAACAATATATTTTCGCCGTTTTTGCTTGTTTCGTTTGCCACTTCATACCTTACTATCCTCATAAGTGTGTGTGTTGGGTGTTAGAATCGGATTTTCTTTCGTCAAGCAACTCTATTTTTACGATATAGTTTCTCTTGGTTCTCCATTTCTATACATTTCACTTGTTCTTGAGATCATGTTTAGGGGAAGTACAAACGGAAGCTTCAACTCGGATGATGATGTCAATGGAGGAATTCAAGGTGACAATGGTTATGTCACACACAACGAGTTCGTGGACCTTCGACGCCTTGTTCGTGATGGGCTAGGCCGTTATGAGCGCCGTCTTCAAGGACAAGACGAAAACTTCCACATCCTCAATGCTGAAAGTGCATGTGTTGCCCCATGCGTGGTTTTGGTAATTAATGACAATCCTTATGGACTAATATTTGCATTGAGATATTCTTGTAGATCTTGTCCATAGGAAAATATTGGAGTTCATGTGTTGGACTCTAGAAGATTACATGATGACCAAGGCTCTATCCAAGGGTTTATACGAAGAATGGTTTTGTGAAGAGTTGAGCTTATTGCAAGCATGGCTTGGAAAAGAAGTTTGAGTGAACTTTCATGTTATCTCCAAGCCATCATATATATCAAGAGAAGAAGATGGAGTGCAAGTCCAATATGATCCATCTCGGAAGATATCATTTGATTGAAGCTTGCAATCAAGACATGAAGACGGAGCTTAGCGAGGCTCTCCTATAATGGAGTATGGGGAGCATTTGGAGATGTCTTCACCAAGCAAAGCGCAATCAAGAAAGGTGGTCCACTTGAAGAGATCAAGATCGTCATCATCTAGCTCAAGTGGAATGCGCAAGGCAAAGATATGATCTTGATATGTTTTCTATTTTACCGGTCTCATGGTAGTGGGAGACCGGGTTATAGGATAGACGACGTTCTATCAAGAGGGGCTCTCAAGTGAGTAACTTGATCGCATCTTTGTGTAGAGCTCAAACCTTTGCATACTTGGCATATCATCTTTCTTGGTTCTTATTTGGTTCTTCTCCTTGTTGGGTTTTGGTGCTTATTGTGATCCTCATGACAAGCCCAAGTTCTTCGAAAATGGATTTTGTTTGGAAAACTTGTTCGTTCTCGGCGTTGGAAATATTAACGGTCCACCTTCGAGATAGGGTCCACACCTTCCCATGTCTGGTATCCCCTCTATATTTGTGACCCTTAATATTTCCAACGAAATTGGATTCACCTGTTTTGGAGTTCGAACGAGAAAGTTATTGCATTTCAGAATTTACCGGTTGTTCTTATTTAGAGAAGGTTTACCTTTCTACATTTGGTTTTATCCTCACATGATGGACTATGATGCTGCTCTGCATAATCTTGAAGGGCTCTTCGTTGCGATTCCAACGAGCCCAAGAACATAAAAAACGGAGTCCGGATGATCAAGATATGTTCGTTTTCGTTTTGGGCGTTTTTGCAGTTTTTGTTGGCCGGCCCCCAGGCCGGCGGGCTCTGTTGGATGTCCAGCCTCCGGCCCAGCCTAGGCCGGCTGGCTCTGTGTGCCGCCCGGCCTCCCGCCCGGCCCAGGACGGCTGCTAGGCCGGCTGGCTCAGCGAGCCACCCAGCCTCCTGCCCAGCCCAGGCCGGCTGGCTCTGTGAGCCGCCCGGCCTCCTGCCCGGCCTAGGCCGGCTGCTAGGCCGGCTGGCACAGCGAGCCCAACGACTCTACCCAACGGCCACTTTTTAGAGGACCTATTTAAGGGGTTTCTTCCCCAATGGTTATGTAAGAACTCGAGCACGTTTTCCCTCTCTCCTCCATTGGTGAAAGCTCATTTCTTCGATTTCTCCCAATCCCTCCACCCAAACTCGTTGATCTTTGGAGGATTGAAGGAGGAGACCTAGATCTACATTTCCACCGATCCATTTCTCCTCTAAGTGAGTGGAACCCTTTCGATCTAGTTCTTGAAGTTCCATTTGTTGTGTTCTTCGTTGTTCTTCCTCTCTTCCCCCCATAAGCATTAGTTGCTTGTGGTGGGATTCAAGAGTGAAGGATTTGAGCCTTGTGCTCTTGCCTTTGCTTCGTTGCATCGGTTTGTGCCTCCACGAGGATTCGTGGAAGTTGAAAGCTTGTGAACTTGTTACTCTTGGGTCTTTGGACCCTAGACGCCCGTGTGGTGGTTGAGACCCTTGGTGGTCACTTGTAGCTGTTCGGGAGCCCCCAATCCCGTTGTGGGTTGTGCCCCGGATCGTTGTTGAAAGGCTCCGGATTCCGCCTCGAAGGATTCCGATAGTGGAAGGTGAACCAAACCTTTGTGGTGCGGTTCATCGGAGAAGAAGGTGAAACCTTTGTGGTTGTTGAACCGTTGTGTTGGTTCACACCTCTCCAACGAGACGTACTCCCTAAAAAGGAGGAACTCGGGAATACATCCTCGTCTCCGCGTGCCTCGGTTATTTCTATACCCGAGCTCTTTACTTATGCACTTTACATTGTGATAGCCTTCGTGCTTGAAGTATTCTATATTGCTATCACCTTGTTGCTTGTCTTGCTTAGCATAAGTTGTTGGTGCACATAGGTGAGCCTAGTTTATTTAGGTTGTTGGCTTGTTAATTTAAACACCTAGTTTTATTCCGCAATTAGCAAGCCTAAACCGGAAAAGTTTTAATCGCCTATTCACCCCCCCCCTCTAGGCGACATCCTTGTCCTTTCAATTGGTATCAGAGCCTGGGCTCTCTTTTTGGGCTTTACCGCCTAGAGAGTAAAGATGTCGTTTAGAGAATTAGTGCACGATCCCACTTTCATATTCGATGGCACAAATTATGATGTTTGGAAAATTCGCATGCTTAATCTTTTTAGGGCCATGGGTCCAAATTATATTAAGAGGATTGTAGATGTGGGTTTTTCTCCTCCAAAGGATTCCCAAGAATTATCTTTAGAGGATGAGGAAAACTCTCATCTCGAACTCTGTTTCTAATGGTCTTATATGTGTTTTGAGCGATGTAGTTCTTGCTTCAATCATGCCTTTTCGGAATGCTCATGAGCTTGGACCAAGCTTCAAGATATATATGAAGTGTCCAACATTATTGAGGATGATTGTTCTCCTCCACTCCGGCCGTGATGAGTTCACAACTTTTCCACTTCACCAACATGTGATTTGTCACAAGGTAATGATATGGTGAGTGGTGATAGAAATTGCTTTGTTGATGGTGAATATTCTATTGACTATACTTCATCTCTATCTCATTGCAATGTTCTATCTTTGGACTTAAACTCTTCTAGCACTCCAAATGTCATACATGCTAGAGTTGATAGTCCTTGCATATCATGTAATAGTTGCTTAACTAAATCTCATGATGATATGCTCTCTATGTCTTGTTGCCTTGAAAAAATGCTTCCATATCCTCTAGTATTTGTTGGCTAACAATGTAGAGGAACCCAACATGGAACAAGACATGGATTCAATGGTGCTTCAAGTAATTCTTCATCCTCTTTGCCCATTAATCACTTTTGCCTTATGGCTAAGGATTCAAAGGTCTATCTCGAATCCCGATACATCTTGTGATGATGTGGTTGAGGATTCTCATGAAGAACATTTTGATATTGAATCCTTAACCAAGAAGGGTGAGATGGTATTTGGTGCTCTCCCCAAAGGTAGCAAAGCTATCCCTCCTCTATGTGAAATCATTGCTTATGTTATTAAGAGTAGGGAAATCATTGAGGATTTGGAAACTCAATTTCTCGAGAAATGTCAAATTGAGAGAGATAACTCTATCACTATAGCTTCCTTGAAAGCTCTCTTGAAGAAGAGGAGTTAGGGTTTCTCTTGAGGAGAGACTTGAATCTCTTGATGAGTCTAATGATCTTATTATTGCTAAAATCATTAAGGAAAAGATCATGCTATTGCTAAAATAAAGTGCTTAAAAAGGAAAAAGTTGAATTTGGTGTTGGCAATGCTAGACTAAGTGAGGACATAGAGAGACTTGACAAAGCTCACAAGGCTTTAGAAAGTGAACACTCTCTCCTTATCAAGTCTCATGATCAACTCCAAACTCAACTATCTAAGAATGATGAGCTTGCCAAGTTGTCTTCTTCCATTTCTAATGTTAATGATGCTTGTGCTACTAACTCCACTTCTTGTGAAGCATCTATTTTGAAGGAGAATGTTGAGCTAAGGGCTCAACTTGAGTTGCTAACTAGCAAGTATGGGAAATTGGAAGAAAGTCATGAAAAGCTCTCTAGCTCTAATGAGGATCTTCTAGCATCCCATGCAAGGCTAAAGTTAGCTCATGAGGCTATCACTACAAAGGTAACATCTTGTGAGCCTCATGTGGACAAGGCACAACTTCTACTAAAATGCTTATATTGCCATGTGCTAGTCCTAGTAATTCATCTCATACTTTGCTAAATCTTGTGATGAATTACTTTCCATGCCTTGTTGCTCTAACAATGAAGCTTCTACTTCCTCTAGTATTTGTGTTGATACTAACCATGTAGAGGAATTAAATGAGCTCAAGGCCCAAGTCACTTCTTTGAAGAAAGACTTGGAAAAGCGTCATGTTGGGATTCACACTTGACAATATGTTGAGTGTTCAAAGACGCCCCAATGACAAGAGTGGACTTGGATTCAACTCCAAAAAAGAACAAGTCCAAGTATCAAGAAGAAAAAGGGCCAAGAACAAGTTAAAGATTCGGCCAAGATTGTTTGCTTCAAGTGCAAAGTTGAAGGGCACCATGTTAGATCTTGCCCTTTGAAGAAGAAGCTCTTAGTGAGAAGCAACAAGGGAAGAAGCCTCAAGTTCAAACTCAAGTTCCTCAAGTTGAAGAACGGCCTCTTCCCAAGAAGAATCAAGCTACCCTCCTCAAGTCGAGATTCCAACTAAGAAGAAAGGAGGAAGCAAATGTTGCTACTATGCCGTGAGAAGGGTCACTTGCTTCTTCATGCACTAATGGTACCTTATCCAACCCCATTATAATTGATGATGTTTATTCTCTTCGGAAGGATAAGGTTGGCAATGTGTTTGCCAAATATGTTGGTACTCAAAGTGGTGTCAAGAAAAGAACCATTTGGGTTGCCAAGCCTATTGTGACTAACCTCTTAGGACCCAACTTGGTTGGGGACCAACAAGCTAAAACTTGATCAATAGGTGTTGTTGGAGGGCATTGGAGACTTGGCTACATCATGAAGAATTAAGGGATCTTCATCAATTATATTATCTCAAGCCAAGTCATTTGGATTATGTTGTTCTATCTCATATCCAATGTTCCTCCTTGCGGTAACTTGTGCTTATATCATATATATACATTGAAAGTTGCTTGCAACCTTTCGATTTAGTTCTTGAAGTTCCATTTGTTGTGTTCTTCGTTGTTCTTCCTCTCTTCCCCCCATAAGCATTAGTTGCTTGTGGTGGGATTCGAGAGTGAAGGATTTGAGCCTTGTGCTCTTGCCTTTGCTTCGTTGCATCGGTTTGTGCTCTCCACGAGGTTTCGTGGAAGTTGAAAGCTTGTGATCTTGTTACTCTTGAGTCTTTGGACCCTAGACGCCCGTGTGGTGGTTGAGACCCTTGGTGGTCACTTGTAGCTGTTCGGGAGCCCCAATCCCGTTGTGGGTTGTGCCCCGGATCGTTGTTGTAAAGGCTCCGGATTCCGCCTCGAAGGAATTCTGATAGTGGAAGGTGAACCAAACCTTTGTGGTGCGGTTCATCGGAGAAGAAGGTGAAACCTTTGTGGTTGTTGAACCATTGTGTTGGTTCACACCTCTCCAACGAGACGTACTCCCCTAAAAAGGAGGAAGTCGGGAATACATCCTCGTCTCCGCGTGCCTCGGTTATTTCTATACCCGAGTTCTTTACTTATGCACTTTACATTGTGATAGCATTCGTGCTTGAAGTATTCTATATTGCTATCATCTTGTTGCTTGTCTTGCTTAGCATAAGTTGTTGGTGCACATAGGTGAGCCTAGTTTACTTAGGTTGTTGGCTTGTTAATTTAAACACCTAGTTTTATTCCGCAATTAGCAAGCCTAAACCGGAAAAGTTTTATTCGCCTATTCACCCCCCCTCTAGGCGACATCCTTGTCCTTTCAAATGCGCAAATGGCGAATGTGACCGAATCCCTCAACAACCTTGCGCGACATCGATCTTCTTCTTCGGGCTCCCACCGTACAAGAAGCATATCAAGGTCGACACAACCACGGCATGTGCATCAAGAGCCGCAACAAGCTCATCAAGACATCCCAAGGCGCGACGAACATGCTCGACATCACCATGAAGTGGAGCACCCACCTTCTCCTCGCGCACACCATGACAATGGATATCAAGAACAACATCGACCAAATGGTGGACGACGTGAAAGAACACCATCACCACCACCTCAACATCAAGCTCGACAAGAACCACGACATGCACACCATCAAGGTCATCGAACTCCATCGCCACCACCTCAACGTCAAGATAACCAAGTTCCACCTCAACATGACATGGGAGTACCGGGTGCGAACGACTATGATAACCAAGGACGTCAAAACCGCTATCCTCCAAGGAAACGACACCGCAATCGTGAGCATGGACACCATGAAGTGAATCATCCTCACCATGAGCCTCATCACCACCAAGAGCGTCCGCATGATCGTCATCACCACAACCACACCGAACCAAGTGATGCGGAGTCCAACCAACATCTTGGTGATGGACTCAACCAAAGGAGACGTGGACGTGCATTCCCACCTCCAAACCGTCGGGATGACGATGACAACTTGAACAACCTTCGCTTTGACATGCCCAAGTTCTATGGAACAAGTGACCCGGAAGCATACCTCTCATGGGCACTCAAGGTTGACAAGATCTTCCGAGTTCGACACTACTCCGAGAACAAGATGGTTGCCTTAGCATCAATGGAATTCGCAGATTATGCTCTCTTGTGGTGGGAACAACTCCAAGATTCACGTGTTGATAACCATCAACAACCAATCAACACTTGGATTGAGATGAAGGAAGCGATGTACAAGCGCTTTGTGCCAAGTCACTACACTAGAGACTTGTACAAGAAGTTGCAAGAGTTGAAGCAAGGGTTGAAATCCGTTGATGAGTACTATAAGGAGATGATTTTTTTTATGACGAGAGCCAATATTGAGTAATCAGAAGAGCAATCAATGGCTCGCTTCATGAATGGCCTCAACTATCCCATCATGAAGATTGTGGAATTCCAACCCTATGCCACCTTGGTTGAGCTAGTCCATCAAGCCACAAAGGCCGAGCGTCACGTGCTTGAAGAGCTCAAATACCTCAAGGCCAAGGCATTCTTCGCTAACAAGCCTTCATCATCCACGCCTACATCCGCGCAAGCCCCTCCTCAAGGAAACACTAAAGGTCCTCCAAGAGCTCCTACACCATCCACTCAAACTACACAACCTTTCAAGAAGGCACCTCCCTCAAGCAACACACCTCAAAGATCTTCCACCGACATAAGAGGATTACAATGCTTCAAGTGTGGAGGACAAGGACATAAATCCTTTGAGTGCACCAACAAGAAAGTCATGATTATCAATAACAAGGGAGAATATGAGTCTACGAGCGAAGATGAGTACCATGCTTTGAACCAAGACACCGCAACACAAAATGTTGAAGAAGACTCCAATGACATCTATTGCGATGGTGATAACAACCCTTCATTGGTTGTGGCAAGAGCATTAACCGCCAATGTCCAAGTAGATGAAGACCAAAGATGCAACTTGTTTCAAACAAGAGCGGGATTCAATGGAAAGTCTATCAAGGTCATTATCGATGGTGGAAGTTGCCACAACTTAGCTAGCAAAGAGCTTTGTGATAAGCTCAACTTGAAGTTCAAGAAGCATCCCCATCCATACCATGTGCAATGGTTGAGCGATTCCGGATCCGTCAAGATCCAACACATGGTGCAAGTGTCTTTCAAGATTGGAGCATATGAAGATACCGTTGATTGTGATGTTGTGCCTATGTCCGTGTGCCACTTGCTTCTTGGACGCCCATGGCATATGACAAGGGTGCAATGCATGATGGAAGGACCAATTACTATAGCTTCAAGAGCAACAACAAGAACTTCGTCCTTCGTCCCATGACACCAAGCCAAGTGATTGCCGACAATGCCAAGTCAATATCAAGGTCACAACATGACTTCAACCATCCAAATGACCATAGGCGCCATCCAACCGCTCAAGAGAGGGCGGCGAGAGAGAAAGCTTCTAGTGAGAAGAGTGGAGAGAAAGAGATCCACCAAAATGTGAGTGAGAGCCAAAAGACAAATGAGAGTACACATACCAAGAGAGTTCCACAAAGCATGTCTTTGATTGCCACCAAAAGAGAGATGAGAGAGTTGAGAGAAAATCCATCCACCCTTCACTATGTCCTCATATGCAAGGGAGAGGTTACTTTGACTAACATCTTCACAAACCTTTCTCCTCCTTCGATGTCTCTTGTGCATAAATTTGAAGACGTGTTTCCCCAAGAAGTGCCACCGGGACTACCTCCTCTACGCGGCATTGAGCACCGCATCGACCTCATCCCCGGTGCCCCTCTACCGAACCGTGCCCCATACCGCACCAACCCCGAGGAGACCAAGGAAATTGAGCGCCAAATACAAGAACTTCTTTCCATGTGTCACATTCGAGAAAGCTTCAGCCCGTGCGCCGTGCCCGTGATCCTCGTTCCCAAGGCCGACAACACGCTTCGCCTATGCATGGATTGTCGCCCCATCAACGCCATCACCATACGGTATCGCCACCCTATCCCTCGCCTCGATGACATGTTGGATGAGCTTAGTGGTGCTTGTATCTTTTCCAAAATCGATCTTAAAAGTGGATACCACCAAATAAGAATGAGTGAAGGTGACGAATGAAAGACCGCTTTCAAAACTAAACTTGGTCTTTATGAATGGTTAGTCATGCCATTTGGTCTTTCCAATGCACCTTCCACATTTATGCATCTTATGAACCATGTTTTGCGACCTTTCATTGGAAAATTTGTTGTAGTATACTTTGATGACATCTTGATCTATAGAAAATCATTGGATGAGCACACTTCACATGTTGCTCAAGTTTTGTTGGCCCTTCGCAATGAACGACTATATGCCAATCTTTCCAAATGCACCTTTGCAACCAACAAGCTTGTTTTCTTGGGCTTTGTTGTTTCTTTCGAAGGAGTTGAAGTTGATGAAACAAAAATCAACACAATTCGCAATTGGCCATTCCCTATGTCACTTGCCGAGTTGAGACGTTTTCTTGGATTTGCCGGATTCTATCGCCGTTTCATTGAGAACTTTTCCACCATTGCTTGCCCTCTACATGAACTTACAAAGAAAAATGTTCCGTTCGTTTGGGGCCATGAGCAAGATTTTGCCTTCAATGAGCTCAAAAGGTCATTAACCGAAGCTCCACTTCTTGCTTTACCGGATTTTTCCAAAACATTTGAAATTCATTGTGATGCTAGTGGATTAGGCATTGGAGCCGTGCTTATGCAAAATGGTAGACCAATTGCTTACCATAGCGAAAAACTTGATGGAGCACGTTTGAATTACCCCATCTATGACAAGGAATTGTTTGCTTTGATTCGAGCTTTAGATGTTTGGCAACACTACCTTCGTCCTAAGGAGTTTGTCATCCACTCCGACCATGAGTCCTTGAAGTTTTTGAAAACTCAAACAAGTTTAAACAAACGACATGCTAAGTGGGTTGAGTTCATCGAATCCTTTCCCTATGTCATCAAGTGCAAAAAGGGCAAAGAGAATGTTGTCGCGGATGCTCTATCCCGCAAAACCAACCTACTTACGCATCTTGAAATCAATGTTTTGAGTTTGGATGAGATCAAGAATCTTTATGCCACAGACACTTTCTTTGGTCCAATATTTGCCATGTGCACGGAACATAAAGGAATTGATGATTTCTATTTGCACAAAGGATTTTTATTCAAGGCTAACAAACTATGCATACCCGAGTCTTCGCTTCATTTGGTCCTTTTGAAGGAATCGCATGGAGGCGCCTTAATGGGACACTTTGGACATGACAAGACCTTTGCAATGCTCTCCATAAATTACTATTGGCCAAGAATGTACCGAGATGTGGATCGCTTGGTTCGACGATGTTCCACATGTCTCAAAGCTAAGTCTACTCTAAACTCTCATGGCTTATACACACCTTTGCCTATTCCACATCACCCATGGTCCGACATTGCTATGGATTTTGTCTTAGGACTTTCACGCACTAAAACAAACAAGGATTCCATCTTTGTCGTCATTGATCGATTCTCTAAGATGGCACACTTTATACCATGCAACAAGACCGACGATGCTTCACATATTGCTACTTTGTTTTTTAGGGAAATCGTCCGTCTTCATGGAGTGCCCAAGACCATTGTGTCGGATCGTGACGTCAAGTTCGTGAGTTACTTTTGGAAGATGTTGATGGCCAAGATGGGAATCAAGCAACTATTCTCCACCGCATACCACCCTCACACCGATGGTCAAACCGAAGTGGTGAACCGAAGCTATCAAGTGAAGTACCACCAGGGCAGTGCAAATACTGCAGTTGATGCTTTGTCTAGGCAGCCTGTTGATCAAGAAATACATGCCTTATCGGCTGGTAAACCTAAGTGGTTGGAAATTCTTGTTGAGAGCTACAACTCTGACCCCCAGGCCAAGGAATTGCTGACTCAACTCAGCATCTCCAGTCCTGATGCACAGGGATACGCTCTGCATGATGGTGTTATCAAATACAAGGACCGAGTATGGCTTGGCAATCATGCTGAAGCTAAAAATGCTATTCTGCTGGCTTTGCATGATAGTGGCATTGGTGGACACAGTGGCTTTACTGCTACTTATCATAAAGTGAAAGGGCTTTTCGCATGGCCTAATATGAAACAGGATATTAAGAAGTACGTGGCTCACTGTGGTGTTTGCCAGCAAGCGAAACCAGAGCACACAGGTAAACCGGGACTGCTACAGCCACTACCAATTCCAACTAGAGCGTGGGAGATTGTTAGTTTGGATTTTGTGGAAGGCTTGCCGAAATCATCAAAGTTTGATACCATCTTGGTGATCATTGATAAGTATACCAAGTATGGGCATTTCATACCCTTGGTACATCCTTTTACGGCTCTGACTGTGGCACAACTTTATGTTGATCATGTTTATAAGCTCCATGGTTTGCCATCAGCTATCATATTTGACCGAGACAGAGTCTTTACCAGTGCTTTGTGGCAGCAGCTGTTTACACTCACTGACACTACATTAAACATGAGTTCGAGCTATCACCCCAGACAGATGGCCAAACAGAAAGGCTCAATCAGTGTATGGAAACATACTTGCGGTGTATGACCCAGGCATGTTGATGCGGGTAGGGTCCCGATGTTCACGGATTGAGGGCGGATGAAAGATGAACGCGATGAACATGAAGAACACGCAAGGGGAAAAGGCAAACACAAGATAACTAGCAAAGCAACACGGACGAAATCAACCGGTAACAAGTCCCCAAGGGCAGCCCCCGATTCTCAATCTCCAAGCAACCTTACTCTTAGGATTGTTTCTCTCACCGGTCAATCCAACCGGTCCAATCTAGTCACTCAAAGAGGAAAGATTGACAAGTAATCGCAACTACAAGAAGAAGCCTTGGAATCCACTAGAGGGATCTTCTCCACAAGGGGAGGCCTTGATTCATCTCTACAATGGGAGGCCTTGATTCATCTCCATAGGAGGCAACACCAACAAGGGGTGGGAAGGAGCGAAGATCAACTCAAGTCTAATCTCAGTCTAACCCTAACCCTAGGAAGAGGTAGGCTATTTATAGTCTAGAGGACGAAGGGGTAGGTGGGAGGAGGTTACATGGGCCTTCAGCCCGAATTCCTGAAAGACACGGCGGTAGTACCGCTGGTGATAGCGGTAGTACCGCTCCTGGTACAGGGACGGTAGTACCGCTGTCTCTAGCGGTAGTACCGGCGGCGCTTCGAGGTATCAAGAATTAATTCTGGCGGTAGTACTACGCTGCTACCGGGCAGGTACCATTGGGCATACAGAGGCATTTTTGGAGTTGGCGGTAGCTCGGGCGGTATCCCTGGCGGTAGTACCGGCGCCTGTAGCTGGCGGTAGTACCGCTGGAAAGGCCAGTAGTACCGCTGCCTGGAGCTTCTTCTGCTTCAGCGCGAACATTAGGTGGGCGGCGGTAGTACCGCTGGTGCCGGCGGTAGTACCGCTGCCTGTGTCTTCATCTCCAACAGCTTGTACATCTTCCTCTTCTTGTATAATCCCTCGTACATCTTTGACACTTCCTTGTAGATCTTCATGAGGATCAACCCTGAGTATACACAAGGTATCGGAATGAAGTATCAAGCCATTCAAAGGGGTGTCGAAGTCACACATAGAAAGGAGCGAGGTCACCTTATCATGAAGTGCTTTGACTCTTGATCTTGTCATGGGACCATTAGGTGTTGTTGGTGTGGTGTGCCTAGGTTGCACTACATCATCTCCCCCCCCCCCCCCCCCCTTGGGAAAGAGTCGTCCTCGACTCTTCGCTGTCATCATCACTTGGGTTCCCATGGTAAGGCGAGATGTCGGCGACGTTGAAGGTGTCATGTACGCCATACTTGGACTTGGGTATGTCGATCTTGTATGCATTGTCGTTGATGCGCTCGAGAACCTTGAAAGGGCCATCTCCTCTTGGTGCTAGCTTAGACTTTCTTTCGTCGGGGAAGCGGTCCTTGCGTAGATGTAGCCAAACAAGGTCTCCTTCTTCAAAGATCATGACGCTCTTGTGCTTGTTCATCTTCGTAGCATGGTCTTCATTGTGCTTCTCTAGCGTGGCCCTTGTGTCTTCATGTAGTTTCTTCATGTAAGCGGCGCGCTTGTCGAAGTCCATGTTGACTTGCTCTCGAAGTGGAAGTGGTAGCATGTCTAGCGCGGTGTAGAGGTTGTAGCCATAGACGACCTCAAAGGGTGTTCTCTTTGTTCCGCGGTGTAGTGCTCGATTGTAGGCGAACTCAGCGTGTGGGATAAAGTACTTTTCTGCTTTCTCTTTCCAAAGCTTAGGATGAGAACCATCAAATTTAGGGAAGTTGGTTTTAGGCATGCGAAATTCATGATGATCTCTGTTATATCTCTCTCTCTAGGATGATGATTATCACGAGAAGAACTGAATTCAGCAGGATTCGGAGGTAAATGTGACGCACCATTGCCCAGAGCATGCTGGTTGGCAATGCTCTGATTCTCGTGGTCTTCGCGGCGCCCATTGGGGCTGTTGGTGCGTTGCATCACCGTGGACACCGTCCCCTCCAGGGATTGAACCCGATTGACGAGTCCTTCAATGTTGGTCTCAATCGAGGCCACCTTGTTGAGCACCACCTCCTGGTTCTTCAACAGGCGCTCAGTAGTGACTGACAAAGCATGACAGGAATCAGTATTCTTCGTCGCTGTCTCCACCGCCTTGGTCAGGCTCAACAACAACTGGTTGATCTGATTGTTAACATCCGTCGTCGCCACCGTTTGCGCCGCCAAGCCATGCTCCACTGCTCCCATCCTGACCGTCAAAGTCGGAGGGCGCGCCGTCATGTTCGCAGCACCGAGATCTACCGCCACCGGGATCAGCGAGTACTGAGGTAAAACCGCTTCCTCTGCAACCGATCCGAACGCCTCCTGCCACGCAAACTCGGTTGCAACACATGAATTTTACCACCACTGCGTGAGATGCAGTAGCAACCTTGTCACAGCACCAAATCTGTGGCCGAACAACACCGCCGCCTACACAAACCACCACCGCGCTGCTTGTTGATGTAGCAGCCGCACGCCGCCGCACGCCGCCGCCACGATTCGCGAGGCGAACTAGGGATTTTACCGGAGATCCGAACCCAGATCCCTGCACAAACCGATCCGCCTCCACCAGAATCCTTCGATCCCCTACTTTTTTTTGTGTCAAATTTTTCTGGCTAAGATCCTAAGATCGACTGGCTCTTGATACCAATTGTAATGATCCAGACTAGCGGCAACACACTGAATAACTGTTGATCATCATCTCACTGGCAGATACACCTCAATTTAAGGTACCGAGATTCAGAGTTCAGAGGAGGGAGGAAGAACAGAGAGAGAAGGGGATAGAAGCTAGCTCACGCTTTGCTTGTTTCATCATCGATGCCCTACTCCTACACGCACCCCAGATACATGGGCATTGCCCGGTCAGCTGACACAGCAGCGCTACACACATGTTATCCTTGGGCTTCTCGTTGATAGGCCAGAGATGGGTCACGGCCCAGTAGTGGTCGTGACACATTAATACAAGAGTCCACTATCAGGTCCTAAAATTTCATTCTAGAGTTCGATTCACAGCTCAAGAAACAAAAGAAGACAAGTCAAATGTACCATCAGATTTTTTTTTTGCGGATGAAGATTACATCAACCGAGCACCTTACAGATAAGCCCAGAAACAAAGAAAATTACAACTAGGTCCTTCTGAGCTCCGGCGCCTTCTTCGTCGCGCAGCACGTTCCGCCGGCGGAACCCGCCGCCTTCTCCTCCATTAGACCTTGGACTGGGAGGAGCCCTCCGGCGACCAGGAAGTCGACGGCACTCGGTACCAAAGCGCCTCCATCCCGCACCACGACCAGCGCCAACTCGGTCAACACCATCTTCATGAAGATCTTCAGGTTCCAGCTCCACCATCACGAACGCCGGCCCGAGGGAAAGCACGCCGCGGCTCCGAGAAGCGGCGAACGCGCTGGGGACGGCAGATCTGCCATGAGCCTCCACCGGAGCACCCAGGGCAGAGGAGAGGACCGCCATCGACAAAAGCCTCTCCGGCCACGCCGCCACCTCCACAGCGCCGCCGGCAAGCACCCCACGCACACCTAGGCTATGTACACGCCGGGATCCGTTGATTCCCCGTCTTCCCGCCGCCGGAGGGCGAGGAATCCGACGAATCGCCGGCGGCGAGCTGGTTCGCACGGGTTCGTCCAAAAATCACCTCCTTTTCACTGTAGAAGGGGAAAGGAGGAGAGGTCCAAGCTCTCACTGGTTATACCGCACCATCAGATTTGAATTGTAGGCGACTCGTGAGTTCATGACCTGAGTCCTGGACTGGAATTGGTGTTTCAGTAGACATCCTGCCTCTCCCGTCCAGGGCCAGGAGCTGGGATTCGGCGGCATCTTCGCCGCCGGCGCCGATTCGGGACCCGGATGCGCTCATGGCCGTCGCGGAGGAGAGAATCGAAACCCCGAAGGGTGACGGCTTGGGCAACGCCGAAACCGACATAGCGGCTGGGATGGAGGGCCAGTGGCCGGATCTGGAGTTCTCGTGCCTATCCTGCGAGGTCTCCTGCCGCTACGTCTGATATGGAATGTCCCATGGCGCGTGGGCCTTCGCCCTGATTTGCGCCGAGACATGGACTTGCTGGCTTCGACCGGCTGGTTGTGGATCTGCGTGCAGGCGATGCAGCCTCGGTCCGAGACCATTATGAAAATTAGCACTGTTGGCAGTAGCGGTGCAATTCTTGCTCCTGATTCCCGGCAAGATTATGGTATGGATATGGCGCCATGAAACTCGTACATGGAACTGCCGAGGCATGGGCAGAGGCATTGTGGCAGTAATTAAGATGCGGTATCTTGCCCAGTTGATGTCGTCTACAAGAGCTCAGGCAACCTTTCTCTCTGAAACCAGAACCTCTAAATATTCTTCATCTCAGCTGGTAGTTTTGACATTTTTTTATAGCTTTGTAGTTCCCTCTAATGGCCTCTCGGGTGGCCTCTGGCTCTTGTCGACTGACGAAGTTCAAGTGTCGATCAAGTTGGCTATGTGATCTTAGCTAGCTAGGGTTGTAAATATAGCTACTAGTCTGACACTGGTTTGTGTTTATGGGATCCTCATCACCGCCTTACTTAGGGTGATCTGGGATCAGATATCAAATTTTGTGTATGAGAACTTGGGCAAACCAGTGATTCCTCGGTGCTGTAGACTCTAGTTCTGAAAATCTCAGTAAGCACCTTATGCGTCCCTTTGCTACTTATGGTAAATGTGGTCTCTTTGATCTTGGTTTTAGTTGTCCTGCTTACAGTTACACTTGAACGAACAAACATTTTTCTTCCTCTACGATTCATGAGCGTTTGGACATATGCTTAGTTAATGCTGAGTGGTGTGGTTCGTATCCAAACAAAAATGTTTCTAATCTTCCTATTATGCTTAGTGATCATGCTCCCGTTTTAGTCTAGTCTCCATTGATTCTCAATTTCGTAAACCTAAGTTGCATTTTAAGTTTGACAACTGGTGGACTTTGGAGTACTTTCAAAGAACAGCTAGTTCGTCCTGGGGATCTTCGGCCAATCGGCCTTTTCATACTGTCACCAATAATCTTGCAGGCACTCTGAAAAAATGGCATCCGAAAAAGAAGCCTCTCTCACAGCAGCTTGATAGCATTAATGCCCAGATAAGAGACAACCAGATGCAACCAATTAAGGTACAAAGCCATTGTCTTGAAGCCTCCTTTATTCTGCAGTATGAAGAAAATATGACTAAACAAACTGAACTTCGTAGACAGATCCAAAAAACCATTGGCAATGCATGGAGAGAGAGGAATACTTCGTTTTCTCATCATGCTGTTCTCAAGCGTAGGAGAAGATAAGGATTATGTCTTGGCCTGTGATCGGCATGTCTTGGCATGGAGATGCTCGTGATCTGGACATTGTATCAGATGGATGAAGCGGAGAGCATGCCGTTGACGGCCTACAACGAGGGCTTTACATCGGCCGTGAAGTTCCTGGCTAACGTCTACGACGACATGCTCACCTATGGCATAGACCTGCACAACGCACTCAGGGGCCATGGCCACGCGTTCGACTTGTTCTGCCTTCTCCGCTTAGGCCCGTCCCAAGGGGAGCAGTACTGCTAGGAGCTACGAAGCACCGATACGGCGATACGGAGACGGCGATACGGATTACGGCGATTTCAAAAAACAGCGATACGGCGAATATATGTTTAAAAATAATAAAATGACAGGTCATATAAAGATACAATAACTGAATGCATGAGATGAGATAAATTACTGTCCATTTGTTGCCATTTTCCTTGATGATTGAATCTAAATGATCCCCAATTTCAGTTCACCGTGCCTCATTGGCTCATTGTACATGCAAAATAAACCATATGGTAGGTATTATAATTTGGAGATACATAATAACAGTATAACAAACACAACAATCCATAGTAGGCTTGTAGGTTACTTACCTAATGATGAATGTAGCGCATGAAGCTTGTAGTACTGAAGTATTGAAGTGTCAAATGGTTACAAAAGAATACACCAGAGAGCAAAAGCAAAGGTCCACTAAGTTTACATCATAATTCATAAATAGGAAGATACAAAGTTCCAGGTTCGAGAGGCTTCATAGTCAAACAGTGCAGGAATTAAAAGTGTGCATTACATAACATAAGAATAACAGGAGTTAAATAGACCGAATAATCAAGAGAGATCTTCTAGCATCTGCTGCTCCAATTCTGGTTCATCAAGTGAAAGCTCGGCACCTTCAAGCATCCCAACTCCAGTGAAGCTCTCAACCCCATCTCCACCAACATCCCACATTCGGCTTGGCCCATTCTGATGATATTCATTAGAGTGCCTTGTAATCAAACGATGGTTGTTGTGGGTAAACACTAGATCCTCAGCTCGTGCAGGAGTGAGCTTGTTTCTAACAGAGCTATGGATGAAGGCATATGTGCTCCAATTCCTTTCACAACAAGAAGAAGATGCGGGCTGACCAAGTAACCTCAATGCTAATTTCTTTAAAAGCTTTGTGCTTCCTCCATGAGTTCCCCACCATTGCTTTGGTTCAAAATCTTCTCTATCTTCAATTGAATCAGCATCTTGGAAGGCATTTGACATGAGAGCAAAATCAGCAAATTCTGCCTTTCTTTTCTTTGTTGAACCAGATGCCTCGGAGGAGGGGGGTAGACGAATTGTCTTCCTAGTTGGACCATTCTGAATAAGATCATTGGCTTTCTCATTCTCTTTTTGAAGCTGCACAAAGGTTTCATGTGAGAGCTTATGACAAGGGCTGACACCCTCATTTCCTATCTTCAGAAGATGTGCTCTGACTCTTGAATAGCTTCCAGGGAAATCTTTCAAACAGAAAAGGCATTGGACCCTTTTGCTTCCTCCACGGCCAGTTGGATCTGCTGATAGCTTTTTAACATGAGCCCATAGAGGATACTTTGCATTGACAACGCCTGCATCAGCTTCTGGACCATCAAGGTTTATGGAGTTGCTTGCAGTACGACCAACTGAAGATTGACCGCTAGAGGATGCCATGCCGGAATCTCACTCCCTGCCAGCCCAAGCAATCCAGTAGCAAATCAGTAAGCAAGCAAGAAAAGCATCTATGCAGACACGAGCAGCAGATCAGCAAGCAAGCAGGGGAGAACGAGCGCGCAGCAGCAGCAGAGAAGCAGGGGGAACTGGGAAGCTCGGTAGCTGGGATGGAAAGGATTACCTGGCTGCTGGGCTGCTGGCGACGAGCGGCAGCGGAGGCGACTCCAGGTGGCGGGGAGGGGCGATTCCGGGGGAGGCGGCGCGAATCCGGGCGGCGGCGGCGCGAATCCAGTCGCACTCGAGGAGGCGGCTGCCCTGGCAAAGAAAGGAATGAAGAGGGGGAGGGAGGACGCGCGGGGTTAGGGTTTAGTATCGCGCGGGGTGAGGGCTCCGAAGTGGGCTCTCCCGTGTCGCCGGTGTATCGTTGCCGTCTTGGCGGATTATCGGAATTATTTTCATTCTTTTTAATTTGAAAAAACCCGACACGCGGGCGATACGAGTATCGGAGGCGTTTTTGCGTATCGGAGTATCGCCGAAGTATAAAACTGCGATACAAACTTTTTTACCGTATCGGTGCTTCGTAGGCTAGGAGCAATATTAGCACTTGTATAGTTGAAGGATCTGATCTTTCTAGAGCCACTGGGTCAAGTGGAACATGGAATTGTAGGCAAATCTGGTGTTTGCCAACTTATTGTATGATTTCAATATTAACAGACTCAAGGGGCCATATCAATGTTCCTTGTTCTTGTTAAATAAACAAATCCCCTAAAATTATCCCGTGATTGGATTGCCGTGTCCCAAACAGGGCCTTAAGCGGTTACGTGGCAATGATGGAAGCCAAAGATCACAATTCGGTAAGCACTTTAATTCGATATATGCTGCATTACCATTGCGATTTGCATTGCAAGTTGATATATACCTGTCACCTAAATAAACTTTGATATGCTTTACATTTTCTAATCACATGTACACTTTGCAAATTTGATTTGTTCGTCGACCTTGCTGTAACAACAATCCTGTAAGGCTGTACGAGTAATACATATACAAATGCTCCAACAAATTATGATATTACTTATTCTTCTTATCTCGCAGAATCAAAATCCTTGTGGACTTGTGCTTATTATGACCAGGTGTTTATCTTCCCCTAGCTTTGTACAGTTAAGTTGATTGGCTGATTAGTGTATTTGCAGTTCGCAGTTCAATCTGTCTGCTATCTCCGCTGGAACTTGAGGTGCTTGATGAAGATGAAGAAGAGGAAGGCGAAGAGGGCAATGATGGCCACGTGAAGGCAGGTGACAAGGTTGAAGTAGCGGTCCTCGAGGCCAAGGTAGCCCTCGAGAAACTCCCGCACCGTCTGGTCTGGTTGCCCTGCCACACGGATCAGCTCTGTCCGGTCACCCAGCTGCGAGAACATGAGCCCGTACACCGTCCATGCTGCTGGGTCAGCCCAGTACACCCACCTCCACCATACTGGGATCAGCTGCATCCACGTTGCCACATAGTTTTCGTTAGGTTAGGCATGCACACTCTATTTATTTTCTCATTTTCTAATTGATTTTTATTTTTCAAGAGAAGTCCAAAATCTTAATAAAATATGCAACCTATGAGTTGTTTGTATAGGAATTCGATGAGACCTAAAAAAAAATCTGCCTGTGTTCCCTCTAGCGGGCATTGTAATTAAATTGACAAAGATTATGGGGTTAATCAGCAGAGTGAGTCTAGTACCTCTCTTCCAATGATGAAGCCTGAGAAGATGTTCCAAAAGATGAAGATAGCGAAGGACAATCCGGCAGCTATCTCAATGTTCGGCGTTAGTGCCACTGTCATCATCCCGTAGAGTGTGTAGTACATGAAGCTTAGCACCATGTAGAGGACAAACCAAAAGAACTTGCCAGCGGTCATCTCGAAGCCAATCATTGGGTATACGATTGGCGCAAAGATGGCCACTTGGACAAGCATGTAAGGCAATTCAATTGCCACCTGCGAACAGAAAGCAATTGTTGAAGTTTAAAGAACATACCAAAGAGTTCTATGCTTAGATTATTTGTTTTGCCTTTGAACATAAGGATAAAGAAATATTACCTGAGCTATGGCATAGGCCAAGGTAGAATACATGCCTGCTGCCTTTTCTCTGTAGAGAACAACTCTCTCCGTTACCACAACTGGCTGTAAGATGCTGCAATTCATGAAGCCCAGAAACAGTGCTGATCCATATACAACTCCTAGTATGTTGAATAAATCTTGCTCCCGTTTTCTGTTGCATAGGAATACCATGATCTTATTAGGTATGATAAGTTATCATGAAAGAAAATCATTAGGTTTGTCATTCATACTTACATGGTTGAGCCAATTTTCCAGAAAACAATTCCAAACATAATTGATACAGCAAACGTGTTCAGGAACCGGACAACATTGTGTTCTGAATTTTTCCAGTATGCACATCTTTGTTTCCACAGGCAAGCCATACACTGCACCCTGAATTTCTGCCAGTATCCAGGTGGAAAATGCAACTCCTCTGTTTTTGACGCTGGCTGCCTAAGCTCATCAATTAGAAGCATGTTGTCCCTGCAGAAACAAGGTACGTGTTCATTGTGTTTATCTTTTCCATAATTGCTGGAACCAGTTAACAGTACAGTTGCTGTAGCTTTATGATCGTATCAGACTTACCTGTATAGGGAGGAGCTCTTATAAATTTCTGCATAGTCCACTCCAATCTCATATTCTGTTGTCTGCGAACTGATATCCAACACCCATGCTGCTGGGTTTTGTCCCTCTTTTATTCTAGGAACCCCAGGTATACCCTGTGGCATAGCAATTTAGTACTAGTATTTTCGTTGCCATCTTGTGAGTAGACATTTAATATTAGGCAATATTACCTCAAAATACTTGATCATGTTGCTGGATAGCAGACCTAATGAGCCACTGTATATTATCTGACCGCCTCTTTTCATCAGCAGAAGCTGCAATCAGTCAAATTGAATTCAAGGGAAATGTAATTTTGTAGTACTTACACATAATCATATATTCATATAGAAAGGCAGTTGACTATCATTAGCAATTATTTCTTAGCTACTGTACTATAAAAGAGAATCACGAGGGGTGAGAGCTAACTGTGTGCTTTATTTTGGCAAAAATCATGCTTAGTTTAGTTCTGTGTAATTAATAGTTCGATACTCTTCTCAGTCTTTGATCTTGACACCACATGGACAAGAAAGAAGGAAAAAGACAGTTCGTCCAGTGTCTACTGTCTTTCTTACTGTTCTCATTACAATTGCTGCAGAACGGGCATCCAAGCCAGTTGTTGGCTCGTCCATAAATATAATGGACGGACTAGCTACCAGCTCCACAGCTATTGTTAGCCTTTTTCGCTGCTCAGCTGACAGGCCGGTCGCTCCTGCCAGACCCACCATGGAATTCTTCAGTCCAGTTAATTCGACTAGGTCCATGACTTCGTCTATAAATATCTGAAAGATGTTGAAGAGAAATCTTGTGAGATCTTTTGATTTATATTCCCCTTCAAATATCACAAAGATGTCGGTCAATGCTCATACATCTCTTTGGCGAGATTTAACGTTTGAAGGTAGGCGAAGCCATGCAGAAAACTGCAGTGACTCATGCACAGTGAGGTTAGGGGAGTGAATGTCACTCTGTTCACAGTAGCCCGAGATCCTTGAGAATGTCTCTTGCTTCTTTGGGTATCCTGCTATTCTAATACTACCTTCAATATACCCACCAGTTTTTCTTCCAGCCAAAACGTCGAGCAACGTTGTTTTTCCAGCACCTGTGATCCCCATCAGAGCTGTTAGCACCCCTGGCCTGAAAGCACCACTGACGTCTTGTAGCAGCTGAAGCTTTTTCTCTGTTACTCCATACTTCATCATCTCCTGGTGGAAGATATGCATACTTTTGGTGAGCAAGTGACTGGAATGGATGTAACTATGTAGTAAGGCAGCAGCAGCACTGTGTGCTCAAGAGGTTACCTTTGGCATGTCGACAAAATAGTTGATATGCTCAAATACAAGGGAAAGAGGCTGAAATGGGAGGACAACTTGACCAGTTGATGCATTGCCAGTTCCAACTTTCTGGTTCTTGCACTCTGTATTTTTCTTCGTGGCGTCAATGTTAACTTGATGCTTGTGTGGAGCTGCAAATGATAAACAAGCAGGATGATTTTTTTCTGATAGATGTTTCAACAATTACGATGTTTTGATAGCTCGATATACATACAGTTCATGAACTCCAGTGCAAATATAGTGAGGATGTTGAAGACCAGTGAGAATCCAAATAAAATGCTGACACAAATCCAGTACCAGTGCCACTCTGTGAGCATCCCCCTGATCTTGAGGATAGCTTCACCAACTGTATTAGCATTTGCGTAATAGAATTCCTGTCAGCATTGAACAATCATCGTGATCAGGTGATAACTAAGTGCTACGGGTTAATGCACATGTTATCAAGAATGTTAGTTGAAATGATTGCTTACAATAGCCCATCTTTCGTCAAGGAACTCATTTAGGGCAATTGCATTCTGTACGTAGGTGAATGGGGATGTCCAATATCCCCAGCGCAACCATGGTTGGAGACTATCTGTTTTCAGTATACAAAATTGGTGAGCGTCTTGGACACACACAAATCTTCAAACCTGTCCTTTTTGTTACAGGGCTTGCATACATCTTAGGTTATTCTGAGCTAAAACATCTAACCTTTGAGATGTTTTGTGGTACCCTCTAATAAATAGCAGCCATCCATTTTCGTGCATCCAACGGATCATAACAAATCATACTAGTGTCAAAAAGTGGACTAGTACAAGTCATACTAGTCAGAAAAATCGGCAGCGGACAAAAAAAACTCGTAGATGGGCCTCGGCCCATAGTTCCTCCCCGGCCCACAGTCCAACATGTGTGCTATCGTTTGCCTAAAGAAAACATGTTCCGAACCCTAGAGTCGAACCCGTCCATGTCGTGAAGACAGAGGGAGGCAGGCGACGGTGGGATGGATATCTTGCTGGTGATTGTGACGATATCTTGCACCGCTGTAGCATAAACTACTCTGTAGTACTTACAATTTACATCGCATGCCTTACAGACCACACTAAACAAGATAAGTGGAGGTGTCACAAGTTCCAACCACGCGCTTGCCGACTGTTTCCAAGTCTTTTCTTGCTCATTCAAAGATCAGACTCCATCCTATCCTTGAGAAAACAGCAGATATATTTTTGTAAGGCCAGCAAAGTTTACCAGAACAAATAGCAAAGCTGATTTTCCAGACTTAAATCGTTCATCAATGTACAGCGTGAAACCAATACTGCGTAGATAACTGAATGTTCATCAGTTTAGAAGATGGAGGGGAGCACGTCCTCGTGCCTTAGGCGGAGATTGGGCAAGCGGGATGCAGAACGAACGGGTTGTCTTGCCGGTATGGGAAACGAGTAAGGAACGAGGCGGTGTATGCGTCCGAGGCGGCGGCGGCGTCTGAACGTGAGGTCGATTGCTGTGGCTGCATCAGCGGGGCCTAGTTTTTTCCTGATACTTAACGCTAATTGGGCCTGCTGGGCCTAATCTCCGACGCTTAATCTAAGCCATCCATTAAAATCATACTAGTCCTCCCCATGAGTAGTAAAAGGTACCGTAAAAGTTCCCTAACCTTTTGATATGACGAAGCCTCCAAATAGGTAGATTGCTATAAGAGCTGTGGTGCCTAGCATGTTGGCCATTACTTGTGTTCTTCCTATTGCTGCTAAAAAACGATAGAGGCCCATTGACATTTGGTGCATGGCAAAAAGTACCAAAAAGTGCTGGATGAATCTGCTAGAGGGCAAGGTAATTATTTCCTGTTACTCAAGTATTGTGATCTGTGATCGTTAGATATTGAATTGAGAAAAAGGAGTACCTGAGAAAGGAAGGTGCGTAGCCAATCACATAGTAGGTTAAGCTGGTCCAAAGACCTGTCTCTATAAGTGACATTGGGAGGCTGATAAGGTAAACTGAAGAAAGAAGTGCCCATCCTGGCAATGCTAGTAACTCTCTTTGCTTGTAGAAAGTGGGGAGTCGCTTTATTGTCATTGCGATTTCAGTCATGCCATTGAAGTTTATTATCACAACAGCTATAAAGAGTGATCCCATGTACTTATTTGCATCAAGTACAGATTTCTGGTTCATATTTGTGCGGGTCCTTTTGGCTGTGGTAGTGCTGACTCGGCGGAGTGTTCTGAAGCCTCTCCGACACGCACCAGGTCGATGGAGGTTCAGGTTCGGGCTGAGGGGACGGAGTGGTCTACTCCGACAAAATTGTCTCCTATCTGTTCTTCCCCAAGGCTCGAGTTGGAAGATGTGGGTGGCCTCTATATGGATCAGTTCGGGAGTCCGGTGAGACAGCAACCTGCTGTGGTGAGGCAGGAAATCACTTCATGCATTGCGGATGGGGCAGATGCGAGACCCTCGGAGGCGGATATCTTAGCTTTTGGAGGAATGCGGGAGATGGAGGTGAGGTCTAGCCAGCGCTTGCGGGAGCAATCTAATGCGGATCTACCTCAACTCGATCGGGCGAAGGACCTTCTTGCGCGCAAGGTCTACGGTTCACCTTCAGGTATCCCTACCCATACAAAGCTTTCTATTCGTTCGTTATCTAATTCCGAAGTTAAACGTAGATCGCTTGTTTTGGGTATTTCTTTAGGATCTAATGATGCTCAAGTAGATTCATCTATTGATAGGATTATGGATTTAGAGAGGGAGAGAGAACTAATCTTTTTGAAAAATTCATTACCCCCTACAACTGATGGTACCGAATCTAGTCTCGCTCTAAAACAGGCCATTAACATCTGTGAAGATTTAGTCGAAGAAGAGGAAGAAGTTTCGGAAGATTATGCGGATCTTAATGAAACTTTGGCTTCAATAAAGGGGAGGGGGAAAAACAAGTCTCTTTCTAAACGTGCGATTAGAAGAGGTGTACGTTTAGCTATATATTCCAAAATTTGATTAAATGAAAGGAATAATTTGGAATTCGGATGGGTTTGGGGATACAGCAAAACATTTAGCGGTGCATGAATTCGTTAAAGAGAACAAACTTGATTTTGTGGCAATAATTGAAACAGGGCGTTCATCTTTTGCCACACCTTTTCTCAATTTTTTGGCTGCGGGCTTGGATTTTACCTGGTATTGTTTACCTCCACACGGAAGGTCGGGGGGCATGTTATTAGGATTTAACAATGCCGTCTTTGAGATACAAGACGTGGTCTCGGGTGATTTTTGCGTTAAAGTTCACCTGAGAACCAAGGCAGATGGGTTTATTTGGGCTCTCGTAATTGCGTATGGGGCAGCTCAAGATAGTAAAAAACCGGAGTTTCTAGCAGAGATGGTTCGAATTTGCGAAGGGGAGACGGTTCCGTTGTTGGTCGGGGGGGACTTTAATATTATTCGAAGGCAAGGGGAGAAGAATAATGACAATTTTAATGCTAGATGGCCGACTATCTTTAATGCGGTAATTGAAAGCTTGAGTCTGAAAGATTTAAAATTGTCGGGCCGGAAGTACACTTGGACTAGTAGACGAGATACGCCAACACTTGAGATGTTGGATCGTTTTCTAGCTAGTGTGGAGTGGGAACAGAAATTTCCTTTGGTTACGATACAGGCTCTAAACAGGGCGGGTTCGGATCATACACCGCTGTTATTGGATACCGGAGAGCATGCGTTCAAAGGTAATTCAAGTAGATTTTCGTTTGAGCTGTCGTGGTTAAGACAGGAAGGTTTTTACGATTTAATTTTGCGGGAATGGAATGTCGTACAAACGGGGAGTTCACCAGTTGAGCGGTGGCAAAATAAAATACGCCATTTACGTCAGTTTTTACGAGGCTGGGCACGGAATTTGAGTGGGGAATATAAGGTGTTAAGAGACAAATTAATATTACTCATTAATGAACTGGAGGTTAAAACTGAAACTTCTCCTCTTACGGATGCGGAGCGGGTAGCTAAGAGGGAGGCGGAGGATAGATTGGCGCAATTACGAAGAGATGAGGAATCTAAATGGGCTCAGCGCGCTAAAGTCAAATATATTCAGGAAGGGGGAAGTAACACAAGATATTTCCACATTATTGCGAATGGGAAACACAGAAAAAAGAAGATTTTACAATTGGAACAAGACGAAGGGACGATAGTGGGTCAGGAAAATCTTAAGACATATATTTCGGAATATTATAAAAAGCTTTTTGGAGCACCCGTCACAAATCATTTTGCGTTAGATGAGACGGTAGTCCATGATATGCCTCAAATATCCCAAGAGGAAAATGAGATATTGACCCAGGACTTCTCTGAGAAAGAAGTTTTTGAGGCCATTAAGCAAATGGAACATAATAAGGCTCCTGGGCCAGATGGCTTTCCGGCGGAGTTTTACCAAAAATTTTGGAGTATTATCAAAGGAGACTTAATGGCTATGTTCGCGCAATTGCGAGCGGGGGACTTACCGTTATTTAAACTAAACTTTGGTATCATAACACTACTCCCAAAAAAAGAGGATGCGAGTAAAATTGAGCAATACCGTCCCATTTGTCTTTTAAATGTAAGCTTTAAAATTTTCACGAAGGTCGGAACAAATCGTGTCACTTCTATTGCGAGTAGAGTGGTACGTCCCACCCAAACTGCGTTTATTCCAGGAAGAAATATTCTGGAGGGGGTGGTGGTTCTGCATGAGACTATTCACGAGATTCACCGGAAAAAGATGGATGGGGTTTTATTTAAAATTGACTTTGAAAAAGCATATGATAAAGTGAAGTGGTCGTTTTTACAGCAGACGTTGAGAATGAAAGGTTTTCATCCACGCTGGTGCGAATGGGTTGCACGGTTTGTGCAAGGGGGGAGTGTTGGAATTCGCGTTAATGACGATATCGGTCATTATTTTCAAACACTCAAAGGTTTACGTCAAGGGGACCCCCTATCTCCGACACTTTTTAATCTTGTGGTAGACATGCTGGCCATCTTAATTTCTCGCGCAAAGGAGGATGGCCAAGTTGGGGGGTTGGTACCGCACCTTGTTGAAGGAGGGGTCTCGATTCTCCAGTATGCGGATGATACAATTTTATTCCTAGAACACGACATTGCGAAGGCTGTGAACATGAAATTAATTTTGGCTTTATTTGAACAATTGTCGGGATTGAAAATTAATTTTCACAAGAGTGAACTATATTGTTTTGGGAGAGCTAGGGAGGTCCAAGAGGAGTACCGTGCTATTTTTGGGTGTGAGATTGGTTCGCTGCCTTTTCGATATTTGGGCATACCTATTCACTACCGAAAATTGTTAAACAAGGAATGGAAAATTGTTGAGGATCGATTTGAGAAGAAGTTGGCGTCTTGGGTAGCTAAGATGTTGTCCTACGGTGACCGACTTGTGCTTATTAATTCGGTTTTAACCAGTCTTCCAATGTTCTTATTATCCTTCTTTGAGATTCCGAAGGGAGTAAGAAAAAGATTAGATTTTTACAGGTCTCGGTTCTTCTGGCAAAGCAATCAGTTAAAACGGAAGTATAGGTTAACGAAATGGAATATTGTTTGTAGGCCGAAGGATCAAGGGGGTTTGGGGATTTCGGTGTTAGAGGTTAAAAATAAATGCCTTTTGAGTAAATGGTTGCATAAAATTTTGAATGAGGAGGGTGTTTGGAAAGAGTTGTTAGTGAACAAGTACCTAGGGGAAAAAACGCTATCTCAGGTACAAGCTAAACCGTTTGATTCACCCTTCTGGAAGGGTCTTATGAAGGTGAAAGATGACTTCTTTAAGCGTGGAAGTTTTACTGTCGGTAATGGGGCGCAAATACGGTTTTGGGAGGATGCTTGGCTAGGACCGAACCCTCTTCAAAATGAGTACCCATCTTTATATACCTTTGCTTCCAACAAACATAGTACTGTTGCTACTGTTTGTGGAAATGTACCTATTAATCTACCTTTCCGACGGGTTTTAATAGGACACAATAGAGCTCTTTGGCTGGATCTTGTAGAAAGGTTAATGCGAGTACACCTTACAAACGAGGAGGATAAGTTTAGGTGGAGTCTAACCTCTAATGGCGCATTTTCGGTTAAGTCATATTACGATGATTTATTAAATGGCCATACAAGATATTTGCGTAAATACTTATGGCAGTTAAAGATTCCACTAAAAATAAAAATTTCTTATGGTTTCTCCATAGAAAGGAAATCTTAACAAAAGATAATTTACTTAAAAGGCGATGGATTGGATGTAAGAAGTGTGTTTTCTGCGATGCGGATGAATCCGTGGAGCACCTTTTTATTAAATGTACTTTTGCTCGAGATATTTGGCGTTTAGTGCATTTCACTTTTAATGTTTATCCACCAACGAGCATTGCGAATTTATTTGGTAGCTGGTTGAATGGGATAGATAGAGTCACAAAAGCTCGTATTCGGATTGGTGTTGCGGCCATTTTATGGGCTCTTTGGAACTGCCGAAATGACATTGTGTTTAACAAATTGAATTCTTCTCATTATTTGCAGGTTATCCACAAGGCGTGCTACTGGATCCATTCGTGGTCTTTCCTGCTCCCCGAGGACCAGCGTGGTCTCATGGATGCCGGATGTACCCGGTTGTTAACGGTTATGCGGGCTATCTTCAGCCGGGGCGGTTGGTTGCAACCTAGACGTATCAATGCTTAAGATCAAAAATAATTGTACTTTGTTTGAGTGGCTGATCTATGTAGCCACCTTAAGTGACCCATGACTTGTAAACCTGAATTTCTGGATGTGTAATAATTGCGGATGGCTGTGTGCATCTTTTGGATGCAGAGGCCGGGGATCCGCACCCCCTTATCTAAAAAATTTTTGTGCGGATGTAAACCGTTGAAATAACAAAAGCAAGAACAGTTATCTGTACAATCTTGAATATATGAAGTGAGGAGTTTCTTTTCATTAGCAGTACTTCCCTTGAAAAGCATGCTTTGAAAGTATTCCATGTGGAGATCCTGCGACTTACACTTGTTTTAATCTCCTTGCCTTCCCCTGTGTTGTTTGACCTGCAGAGATTGTCTTCTACAAGTCGAGGGAGATAGGATGAACTGAAGGACTCTGCAAATTTTTCAATTGACCGATATTGATACTTATTCTCATCACCAATCCAGTATTGCTTTTGGTCCATCTTCGAGGTCACCTGGCCAAATGGAGAAAAGTTGCTGGCAGTTTGCTAAATATTATGCACCAGGTAAGTACATATTACAGAATAATGAATTGTCAATTATGTAGTTTGGATTCTGAATCATCTAGTGCGTTCGATACTTGGTGATATTAATGCCCTGGTTGCCCTTAAGTTATTCTGAATACTAACTTTGGAAAAGATAATCAATTGCTAGCACTATTGATGTAGTTCCTTCTTATCAGAGTTGATAATCTAGTACCTCTTCCATGCAAAAAAAAAGATAATCTAGTACCTCTTGAAGGAAATCAGCTATATTCTTCCTGCTGGGGCATTTGAATCCCATAATTTCGAAGAAATCGGTAGCTTTTTCTCGTGGACCATGATATACAATTTGCCCCTTGCATAAAAGGATTATGTCGTCAAATAATTCCAATGTCTCAGGAGGTGGTTGCAGCAAGGAAATAACCAGTGTGAGATCCATCAGATGAGCCATTTGTTGGAGAAACTTTACGATCTCGTATGTGGTAGCACTATCCAGACCTGTCGATATATCATCCATAAAGAAGCATCTTGATAGACCGACTAGCATCTCTCCTGCATGAAGGAATTCATCTTGAAATACAGCAACAATGCTAAATTGACCCCCAAAAAACAATGTTGAATATGACATCAGTATTTGGATTTGTTAATCTTGGCACTGGCACCATCGAACAGTACAACTGGCGTATTCGTAAGCAAAGTAGCCTATTTGATGTTACTAATGCCCTGTTCATTGTATAGAAAATGTATATTTTGAATGAGTGTGGGGACCTTTCAGTAGAATAAATATCAAGTGTCAACCTAATATTGAATTCATTTTTCCTAGAGAACTATATAGAGTTATGCAGGAAGAAGGCATTCGATAGTATTATCACAGGGTCAATGCAAATATACTGATTTCATAGCCCATTTAGTGAAACATGTCAAGGAAACAATTTATGGTGTCATCTAAACATTTTGTTGCGTTACAATCTGTACATGGTGCGCCAACTATTACATTTTGTTAGTGGTAAAATTTTAGTTGTGCGGTTGTGCCAAGTATTATAACTCAAAGTACGTAGTAGAAACAATATACTAAGTACGTAGTAGAAAGATAGAATGCTTACCAATTGTGGCTCTTTTCTTTTGCCCTCCTGATATGCCTCTTATCATCTCATCACCCACTATGGTATCAGCACACTCGGACAAACCAAGTATCTGCATTTACACAAAGTTTGTGATTATGTTACTATCAAGACAACTGTTAAATTAAAAAATTAGAAATTTACCTTGATAATGTAGTTTGTCGTAAGGTTGCTTCCTTCTCCAAAGGTGGTAGACTGCAGAAAACAGGTTTAAGTAATTGGGGAAATGGAATCCAGTTTTAGCCAAATTGGCAGAAAATAAAATTAATGACCTTGATAAATGAGTCAAGATCTTGGTCCACTTTGTTGATGACACCCTTTTTCCTTCTTAGTGCTTCTCCCAGCATCTCTAATGTGGCCATTCCAAACAGGAATCGTGTATTAGTATTTATGTCACGGAAAAAAAAGATGCCATGAATACTTCACTAGTGCTTCTTGAGTGAGTCACAGTTATAAATTTGCTCATTCCTACACACAGGAACTAAAGCTATATAAGATCTGTAGCACACAAAAGGGTGCCTCACCAAATTCATTATTGGTTCCCAACATCTTGGAAGAGAAATCAATCGTCTCTCTGACGGTCATCTCGGCGTGGTGAAGATCGTACTGGCTAATGTAGGCATGCAGGTATTGAGATGTTGAGGAATTCGCTTCTTTTCCGCTGTACATGACCTTTCCTTTTAGCTATTAAGAGATGTGTCATCAAGAAAGATGCAATTTTGGTTAACCAATGCTTTTCCTGCCAGTATTATGTTTTTGGTGGCAAGTAGATAACTCATCTACCTTCAAAGAAGGATCCAACTTTCCTGCCAATGCTTTTAGAAAAGTTGTCTTCCCGGAACCAGGTGCTCCTAGAAGAAGTGTCATCCTGATTATGTAACGGGATCACATTTCAGCATGTTAGGTGAGTAAATTAATGAACTCTGGGAACTTTACGAAATCACACCTGTTCCACTGGTGCAGATAAATAGCGTCTAAAATCTATCATTCTCGATTTAGTAAAAGAATACACGGGCTCTTACCTTGATGGACGAATTGTCCCACTTGCTCCATTTATAATTTTGATGGGTCTTTTCCTTGTAGTACACATGTGTGACAATGTTGCCAATTCCTGCATAATGCAATATATTAAAGGAATAACCTGGTTGTGAACATGCATACGCGATACTTCAGAGATGTTAAACTGCATGACAACATGCATCGTCGTTTCTGTCCTGGAAAGAGACTTTTTTCAGTTTTAAGTACTGGAATTGCTAGGCGATAGGCTTACTTTTATCTCAATTGCCGTTAATTTATTTTGTTCAATTTAAACTTGGTTGATGTACATAATCGCTATCCCAATTTTCTTAATTTCTTTTTGCAATACCATGCATCCTAGCCCCAGAACTGTTGCTGCAATTCCAGTCTTTTTGTATCTATCATCAGGCATACCGGTAGTTTTCCTTTCCTTTGGAGTGCTATGACAAGTACTCCATCTGCTTGTCATTTTGCACTAGAATTTCCAAACGTTGTACGTGCAGGCAGGTAACCGCGGATTATTTTGGCATTGTTAGGCGCGTCCTGGGTTAGGCAATGTTGGCGTGTGCTGCACTTTCAGTGCGAATGAAACGGCTAACTGATCAGCAAGCGGATCACTTGTGAGAAATGAACTAGTAGCAAGGTTCCTATCATCAGATCTGCTTATTAGGTTATCGGGTGCAGTCGAAACGAATCCTGGCTAAACTGCTGGAGGCAGCGATGAGCCGATGACACAGAGTCCCCAAAAACCTGATTAGATAATACTGGCAGTGTGTGTAATCAATATTCGTATCTCCAAATTGCCTTTTCTTGATTTAGTTGAATTAGTCGACCACTTCAAATCATCTTAGGTGGTTAATAAGTACTAGTACTGGTCTAAAGAAGTGAACTGACGTGTGGTCCGCTATCTTATTTGCATATCTGTATGTGCCATGTATATGCCAACCACTCCCAGTAAATTCCCGGTTAACTAAAGAAGGCATGTAACTCTCTTCAGTCAACTGCCTAGAGCGCAGCTATGTAGCTGCCCCGTCGCTACGCGATAACTATTTTCGACGTCCTTTGGTCTTAATTAGGAGTAATCGTTAAGAGTGATGTGACAAACACAAGATTCAGAGAGGCGTGTGTGAGCAGCGTTTGAGCTGTTCTCTTTCATCGCCAGGGCTAAGGCACAAGATCGCATTAAAGCAGTTGCCGTCACCCTAGCCACTTCCTGTGCCCACCGCTCTGCTACCTCGGCTATAGCCGAGCCACCATTATGAATAATGAAAAAACCTGGTTCCAAAATGGAAACCACAATTTACTCCTGCCACCCATTATTGCATCTGGATTACCGTTCGTTGTTGATGATTGTCCTGTGTAGCATGCTAGTGTGTACTATTGCTCTGTTTAAGGTAGGTCAAGGTTGTATGCCTGTGCTAACACATGGTCATGTGTAGCATACTAGTGTGTACTATATTACAACTAACTAATTCTCTGTCTTGCGATTAAAAAATTCTTGGCTGAATCGGTGGCCTACCTAGGTACCATATACCTTGATATCCGAAAATAATTTAAAAAATTCAAAATGTTCAAAAAGTTTCGAAACTGACATTCGGGCAAACATTACCAGATATTATACCAGTACAAAAAGTTTCGTCAGATTTTTTTTTTATTGCACCCTAGGTAAAAGATTTGCCCAAAGTAGCGCTATATACACGCTATATTTGCCAGAAATTTCACTTTTTTTGCCTAGAAGTCAACGAGAATTATTTACTAGCCAAATTTTTTACACGAGTAGAATACTTTGCAATCTTTGAGTGTAATTTTTTTCAGAATTTTGACAATGTTTTGGTTTTCTAAATATTTTCCCCGCGTATCAGGGTACGTTGCACACGAGAGCCAAAAGTCCGCGTTAGGAGATACCATTTCTTTTTTAGCTAGCTATCAATTCATCAGCGGATCTAGGAGGAAATAGATGTCCGATGGCGTCAATGGGATAGGTTTCGGTGCAGGTAACAAGCTAGGACGTCAGCTAAAATACTCACGCGTGACTACTAGCCTACTAGGATTCCAGATAGCAACTTCACTAACCAAGAATTCACTTAACAAACAGTACATAAGCAATTGGTCACGTACTAGAGTATTTCCAAGCACTGCTTGATCTTTGCATCTCACAACCCCTTCGGCGTGCCTCACCAAACCCCTCCTCGATCGTTGCCATGCATCCAACTATCCACGACGCATAGAACAATTCCTTTTCCATTTTTTTCCTTTTAGCAAATATCAGGCGCATACCTGGGCGGCGTTGACAGCGCAGTTGATGAGCGTCGGCAGCGCCCGGCGGCCCACGCGCACATCGGCCTCCACCGTCAGCTCCTCGAACCGCACCTCCACCTTCGCCGCGCCGACTCCCTGCTGCCTGCGAAACCATGGATCGACAATTCACAGTCGTCATGCATGCTGCTGAAATCCGTGATGTGCCTTTCGTCTACCCTCCGAACTGATGGTCATCAAGGCCGGCGCAATCTTTCATGCAGATCGTTGCCATACCTTTCCTTCTTCTCGCGGAGCATCTCGAGGAAGCCGCGGTTGTCCTCGTGGGTGAGCGGCGGCGGCGGCCTCAGCCTCGTCTCCGGCGGCTGCTCGCCGCCGTCCCAGCCGTGCTCCATCATATCCTCGTTCGGCGCGCGCCTTCGCGGGCAACGGCGGCGCGCGGTGGCTGCTGGCTTGTCCTAGACGGCGCGTGAAGAATGGCCGCGCACGTACACGGACATGTAGCTAGTTTGGACGAACACGAGACGATCGAGATACGAGATATGTTTGAGTTTAAAGGTGTTTGGAGTGTCATCTCGTATATATAGTGGAGTTCGACGGCCCAACGCCACTCCGGCAATTATGACATGGAATAATCTTTTTCTTTTCTTTTTTCCCTTGGACAGGCTCTGATTCCGTTACCATTAATTGTAGCATCTCACATGACGGTCATTTTGAATAATCACTAATTCTGGCAAGAGATAAACACGCCTAGATATGTAGCCTTCGATCTATTACCTTCATGTACGTCGTCAGGGAGATATTATCATGGATTTTAAGTTCCAGTTTTTGTCTGCCCGTCGTATACGTCGGCACGAAAATGTTATCTTAACCTTATCTCTTTCGAAAGTTAGGGATAACTGCATGCATGTGGCAGTAATATTGTTGCACCTGGCCATGCCGGCCGCCGGTGCATGAATGCTACTACTAGTTTTTTTTTCGGCAGCATGCATGGCCCTCATCTGTGAATCTTCAATGCATCACCTGTACTTTCATCAGTTTAGTCCCCAAGGAAAATCTCCTCCACTACAGTTTTAATGTCACCGGACTCATTTCTTTGCTAAAAGGTAGTTGTAGGTTGTACCCTAAGTAATTACCCATGGATCAACAGTCTAGGTATATATGCATGTGAGTAGAGCAGAAACAGATGCCATCTCTCGATCGTGTATATCCTTGTCATTGGAGAGACAATACAAGCGGAGACAGGCAGCGCAACTAGATACAGTACGTAGCTCACCTGCCTGTGTCGTCCTTTGTACTTAATGTTCTTATCTCTTGTGTATCTTGGCAATCTTGCGTTGTGATCTCTTCTCCCGTGTCACTAAATACGCTACGTGGCATGGCGAGTAGACGACTAATGGCATTTGCACCTACAACACAGGGATGATGTCGGTATTTTGTTGATGTTAGCGGTGACAAAAAGGAGGTATATGTCCTCGTGGCATGGCGAATACAAGAATCTCTTCCTTTATCGAATACAAGAATTAAGACACACAAGATACAATAATACGTTAAACATACGCCACATCAGCTTTTCTCTATATATAATCGTAGGACTATACACATCTTTTATGCTATCCCTTGGTTAAGTAGACTTAAATTAAAAGAGAGATCACATACATTTGTACCTCTGTTCAATTGTTATTAGGTTTAGTTTTCGGCAGTATATGGTTATGCATGTACCAAATTTTCAGTAGTAGGCAAGCTCGGTTCTTGCAACTCTTCCCTTGTCCCTCTTGCTTCTCCTGATGCATGCATGCTTCTACGTACATGAAAGTCTACTATATTTAATATATGCAGTATAATACTTGTACACTGTCTTTGCTTACGAAGAAAATGTCACGTCAGACCAGGTAGTATGATCCCTCTGCGAAACTGCTGCCATAAGAAACGACACACCATGCTAGAGCCATGCTTGCCTAACGTGTCTCATTTAATCACCGGCCGGCCTTTGGACCTATAGCTATCTAGGTGCAAGATACATGACGAATACCAGTGATCAGTGGAAGAAATCAATCCTTGCATGGGCAACATTTATGGCATACGTGCTTCATCGATTGAAATAAGATTTTCAAAGCCGGGCTCGTCTCGAGCCTACTGTCTTAATAAGATTTTCCTGGTCATTTTCTTCACTCGATTATTATTGCTTCTTTCTCGATCGATATAAACCAGTTAGCGAGGATGCAAATAGACACGGCATGTCACGGTGTGTCCATCATAGGATTGAATTTCATGGTGCGCGGGAAATGTACAAACCCCCCTCTCTCTCTCTTTCTCTCACACCACTATGCATGTCACGATCAGGCGATGACTAATCCAATTTTAGCAGTCGCCAATCGATCCATTTTTAGCAGTCATCGCTCGATCGTGTTGTGGACGATTTGACATGACAATCAGCTAGCTAAACGAAAAAAATATTGGACTGATCTTCACAACACAATCCGCTCGGAGGAGATCATGAGGATGCAGGCAGGCCCCCTAATTTGGCGAGGTTTAACTTATACACTGGCGATTTTTGTTTCTTTATTTATGTTATATAGGTCCTCCACCTACTTATTATACTATGTATTTCTATAAGAATGGGAGATTTTACCTTTTTGGAAAACAGTTCGAACTGATGAGAAAATATGTACGTGTATATGTGACATTCGAGATGGTTTATTTGTATGTCTTGTCCATGGTGGTGGTAGGTCGGTGACAATTGTAGTGTCAAGTTAGTGTGGTCAATGGTTCTCATACTTAGTTCTTCTTTTCTCGTGAAATGCTTTCCAGATGGTGTACAGTGTGTCACTACAGGGGGTTTGCCGTGTGGCTTGGACACATAAAAAAAGGGTAGATTGCTCTCGGCAAAGACTTGCCGAGAGCATGAGCATGACAAAGAGTGTCAGCAAATTTTATTCCGGCAAACGCTTCTTTGCCGGGAGGTTTCCGTCGGGCACACGGCAAAGACTTTGTCGAGGGTCCCTTTCCACTCGCTCGGCAAAAAAAAAGTACAAAGACGACTGTGGGATGTTAACGGACACTAAGGCCACAAAACGCTAATCGGTCTCAACTTCTTACCTATTGAGGTGGGATACTAAGGCGCTTTTTTGTGGAACACTTTCTGAGTTTAGCTCAGCTTGCACATATTTGGTCTGCTGTGTTGAGAAACTTCAAACGACTTCGAAATTATCTTCAATGTAACGTTTAGTTTGATTAGGAACCTTTGTCATTTTTGTGTGTTTCAGTTTCTTCGATCTAATGTGGTACTATAGTTAGTTTATCAGTTAGTTGGAGCGTTTGCTAGAAAACTGAACACTGATTGGAAGGGCAAAAGTAATGCCTAAAAAACTAACTATAAGTGTTCTCGTTTAATTTTATTTTCGACTACACAAGTGTTGGCTCATGATGTGAACGTGAACCGACTATAGATCGTTGTGGGGGCACCTATGTGTTCCGTATCTGCAGCTGGAATACGCGGTAGCTCGGTCATCACCAAAACGTGATTAAGGAAAGGAAATTTATTTCAATTTTCTGATATTCAAAGAAGAAAAGATTCGTTTTTTCCTTCAGAAAGCCACATGGAGAGTCTTGTTGATTTTTCTTTATTCTGGAAAATATGAAGAAGTCTGACAGAGATATATGTATATATGCATGGATGGGAAATCTACGAACATACCAAAACAGCTGACCCGCTTGTACACTCGAACTGGTCAGCAAACCGATCAAAGTAGGCGGCAGAGTAGTGTCCATAAATGTCACAGTGACTGCATATGCTATTAGCTTGCGCACCGTTCCTGCCATTTTCCCAACTGCTTTCTGGCTAGTTTTTTTTTTTTTTTTGCATTTTGTTTTCTGGCTAGCTTTCTGGGCGCCTGCCGCCTGGGCATACTTCTCAGGCTTGTGTATGGTACGTACATGATTCCTTGTAGCTAGCTAAGCGCATCTATGTATAATCGGCAGCAGGATTTGGTCACATGTATAATCATGCAGCCTCATATGGCCCAGACGTCAAACCGATCAATTCAAAAATGGATTTATAGATCCGCCATTGCCGTAATTTCTCATCATCGATGAACGAGATGATGACACTGGCGACGATTGAAAACATCTTTGCACGTATCCTCTGTTGTGTCTCCCGTGTTAACAAAGTTGGCTACAGAGCAGGTCGACTAAACCTTTGTGTTGACTATCCTCCAAGCCTTTTCACCGATCCGCTGGCCGAACCTGCGACCAAAGACGGATGTGGACTAACCTGAGAGGAGGACTTCCTCAACGTCAACGCCGACTATCGTTGGTTCTTCTTCTTCTTCTCTTACTTGCAAATCTGCGAGATCGTGTGACTGGGTCGAAACTAGGGTGTGTTGTACATATCAGGATTTTGGTTCCAGGTAGAAAAAATTCCCGAGCGGGTTGGGATTTCCGGTTCCCGTGGTTACAGGAAAATCCCGACCGTTTAGCGGACAAATTTGAAAACCAAATTTTGAATTCAAATTTCTCAGTATGAGCATTTACCGAGGCTTCTCGTTAAAATTTAATGTTTTGTCCGTTTGGGTCGCGGTTACCGATGGCGAAGAGGAATAGGCGGCAGCCGCCGGGGATGGCCTAGAGGACCAAATCGGGGTGGCGGCGGGAGGGGCGAGGAGGGCGGAGAGGATTGGGGTGGGGAGGGGTCAGTTGGGCGGGCTAGGGGCGGACAAAATGAGGACAGGAGAGTTGTCCGCGCGTATCCGGGGCTGACGCAAACCTGGCCCAAATTTGGGCAAGGAATGGGTCGCCGTGGACAAAAAAATGGACTGTTGGGCTAACGCAAACCTGGCCCAAATTTGGGCAAGGAATGGGTCGCCGTGGACAAAAAAACGGACAACAGTCCGTTTGCGTCGCCGCGTTGAGCCTTGATTTTTTACCGCGCGGATAGAAACGGACGCGAGCAGACAATGGGTCGCCCCGTTGGAGTTTCCCTAAGACCATTTCCCGAGTGCTCGGGTCCGGTACCGACTGGCAACCAAAACCCTGGTAGTGATACCTGTTCTCCCAAATGGTCCTTCGGAAAGTTCAGACATCATATCCCCTTCTTCACTGAAAAACAGTTAATGGGCCGACCTACTAAGGACTCTCATGCCGACAGAGCTTCCTTCTCTCAGAGCCTCGACCAACGTATCAACTAGCACGCGTAGACCCGATTTTCAAAGCCCAGTAGCACTTGTTTTCAAGACACCCACCGTGTCCGAATCCGCGAGTCAGAGGGGAGAACCTTTAATATAAGCCAAGCTTATGTCAAGATGACGTCACCCACGGGTTCACTTTTAAAACTTACTAAACCTAAAAATATAGGCGTAAGTTTTGGAATTTAAACTATGCCATTATCGTTTTCTCATTTTCTGAAGCAAATGGCCATATTCTTTTATTAAAATGTTACCTGGGTAAGTCTCAACTCAACATCTATATGTGTGATTTTTTTAAGATTTTACCATGCTTAAAAACATGTTTTATACAAGGATGTAGAAAATGTGTGAAGCTAAACCTATCTTTATTTCCTTTTTAATTATTATTTTGTCATATGGATCCCAAAAGGGGATTGGGCTATTGGTGTAGATCTTTAGCCTAGACGTTCTTAGGACCAGATTAGCACTTTTGCTAGCACAAGTTAACCGAACTAGCAAAGTATTTTGATGGGTTGATAGTTAGGGCTCTCCCTCTCCGTGTTCATGTGGTTTGAAGGATAACTAGCCAAGCAATCTTAAGGAAACACCCAGCAGCAACAAGCTACCAAGTGTGAAAATCTTTAAAGAAAAATAACTTAAGCTAACCCAAAGTAGCTCTCGTTATGAGACCATTCGAATCCACTCGACCTTTCATTGATCCAACCAAATCCAAGAGAAAAGATTAGACAACGTGAAGTTCATCTCCTAGAGGAGGTCTTGTTCATCTCCATGTAGAAAGGCCTTGGTTTTGTTATAGTCTTGACTTCATCTCTATCTACTCCTAATTTAATTAGGGTACATATGTCCTCTGTGATCTTGCTGACTTGTTCCGGTTGTATCATTGTTGACTTGTTCTTGCTTCTGTGATCTTGCTGAGCTGCATCATGCCTGCAGACAGGATGATAACACTTGAGCTATGAAGCAGCATGGGATCATCATGGTCGTCGGGGCGATGTTTTAATTCTCTCTGAAGAGTATACTACTCATCGTGCATGACTCCTTAGAATGGCTATTAATTAGGGAAGATGAACCACTGGCCAATCGCGTGCGCCTGGTGGCCCATCAACGTTTGCATGCGAGGGAATCGTCCAATCAATGCCAAACAATCTGCATGGTGCAACCGTTCATGCTGGCAGCCCAGCATGTTTACCCTAATTAATCGCACCTATTAAATGCTAAGGGGCCTTAGTCATCAGAACAAATAGATTTTCAACAGGGGCCTAATACACCCAAACGGAGGGAGTAGTATACTGTTGACTCATCATAAACATGCATGTGGCGTGCAATCAATGGTATTTCATATTGTCAACTTCAGTTTAATGAGTTTATGGGCAAACAACAGTAAAACAATGGACCAAGAAGCTACGGAACTAGCTGCAGACGGCCGGCTTATAATGATCCAGTTCTATAAATCGCAATCAGAGAATCAGAAGAGTGGGTCTGGAGTCTATCCTCACACTGTTGAAATGCAGCTTCTTCCTTGTTCTTTCCAAACGAAATGAAGCAAGGGTCGATCGGCATGTGTATAGAGAACTACGGTTGGAAGTTGGAACACGTATAGGAGGAGTACTCCAGAAAGATACTCAACTCCTACTTCATTGATTACTAAGGAATTATTAGGACTGTAATTGTGATGTTAATATGTCGGAAGTACAAAAAAGTCCAGGAGAGAATATTTTGACTGGAAACTAAGAAGGGAAAGAACCAACATTGTGCGCTTTCAAAGTAAGCTTAAACAATTAGTTCGGATCGGAGAAATCCATCATTGTCAGACATTATTTGAGTACACGTCGTTCGTGCAGATGAGCTAGCTACTCCACCTGAAAAAAAGAACTAACTAGCTAGCTTGTACTAATACAAAGTGCTACTGATCTGATCGATCGCTGAATTATTACTCGAAATAGGCTTTCGCCCCGCTAAATTATTACTTGTTAGGTTGGTTGACAGATATCTCCGTTGATTCAGATGAGACCAGCCGGAGCTATGGCACGTACACGATGGAGTAGTGTGATAAGCATTCCAAACTTGGGAGGATATTCGTATAGCAGGTAATGCAGATGGTGCCTGTTAAGACTTAAGAGACGTCGGTGTAACTAGACAAATGGTGCAGCTGCTGCTGCTGCTGCTACTACTAAGTACTCCCTCCGTTTTTTAATACTATAAAATTGTTTAGCTAGCTCACATGTTGACTAGGTGCACACCTAAATAAGTATGCATACACATTAAAACATGTCTACATACATGTTGACACA